>PVIA01009914.1:0-56452 GCA_004024845.1 Tonatia bakeri | reverse complement strand
AGACAAGGCCAAGTTAAAAGAGTTCATCATCACCAAGCCCTTACTATATGAAATGTTAAAGGGACTTACCTAAGAAAAAGAAGATTAAAAATATGAACAGTAAAAAAAAAGTCATCAAATGGAGGGTTAGCAACAGGGAAGTAGGAGGAGGAAGGAAGGGGAAAAGATATAGAGAATAAGTAGCATAGACAGTAGGGAGGAAATAGACAGGGGGAGGGTAAGAATAGTATGGGAAATGTAGACACTAGAGAACTTATGACACATGGACATGAGCTAAAGGGGGGAATGAGGGTGGGAAGGGATGGGCAGGGTGGTGGGGAGTGAGGGGGGAAAATGGGCCAACTGTAATAGCATAATCAATAAAATAAAAATTTAAAAAAAAGAACTATGAAAAAAATAAAGAAAGTAGATTGAAAAGAACTTTCAAGTTCTTTTTAACACTGAAATGATCTGAATGTTTGCAAGGTGTATGCAAATTATTTCTAGTTTAATTATTTCAAATTTAATTATCATAAGTTATCATAACTTCTAACACATGATTCTGCCCAAACCCTACTGCATATAAGGGACAAATTACTCAAAAAATTCCAGTTTTACTTAGAATGTTTTCCTTGATTATGTTTGATCATCTGGATGACACAAAAAAGCACTACAACAGAATTCCATAAGACCTACATACTTTGAATACAAAGGACTTGATTTTCTGGCCAAAATGTCCAAAACACAGCGTGAACAGGTTTAAAGGATCGTGTTCTCAATGCAACACACTTTCACATATAAGGGAGATAAGGACAGGCAGTCTAGGCTTCCTTCATGACAGATTAATTATTCCAATCATTTTTATGGCCAAGAAAGGTCAGATTAATTTAAGTAAAAATTTCTACCTGTTCAGGATTTTCTAGGGTTTTCTATTTTCTTCATATCTTTTCCATAAAAGAAATACTTCTTCAAATAATCTTTCAACAATATTTTAATAAGCCAATTTCTTATACAACTGTAAGCCCCATTAGGATTTTAAAAAATCTCAGGTATGTTTCCAAGCAACAATATGCATTTTTGCCTATCTGAAATCCATTACCCAAGATGAAATTTGCCAAGTGATAATATAAAGGTATTTTTCTGTTACTTCTTTTATCCAGGGGAAAAAATTTAAAAAAAAATTAAATTTAGACAATACATGTCATAATGCCACCACTGGTTTCTGTGAAAACACTTTCACAGTGATCTATTCCTTTATATCAAAAAAGAGAGGCCTGCCCCACTCCCCACAGGTATATTTCACTGTGGATCATGCAACTTTATACAACAGTTTTCAAACTTTCAGGTTTGCCACTAGATTTAGGTCACAAATTTATCTTGTTTCTGTTGTTTCAGTAAAAAAATGTTTTTGAATGATACTAGTTGAAAAGTAGGATGGATTTGTATCTGCACAGGTCTATGGCTGCCATTGCAATTTGGGGGTTGATCACTCCTGATGCTGTAGGTCTGAGTAAAGATGGTGAGTCAAGTAGAATGGCAAGACACCTAAGCAAGGTAATTTTCAACTAAAGATAAGCATTAAGACTGAAAGTACATGGGCTGTCATTAATTATATGGTGGCAGTAGAGTTACCTGAGAAAATGGTAACTGGCTAACGATGAAGATACAGAGAGGACAAACACTGTTAAGTTCAAGTCAAATGCAAAGTATACACACAGAGTTTACTGTCAGTTGATAAAAATTTTGGAAGAGGGAATGCCAACCCATCATCACAACTGGGCAATTTACTTCAAGGTACCCTGCAGTCTATAGGAACCTTTTAATGCAGGAATAACAATACTTTTCATCACCATTAAATTATTAGCATTAATCTCATTGAGTCCTTCTGTGTCATGAAGAATGTAAGTGGCACAATGACCAAAATAATCAAGCAAAATTTTCTACCATAATATCACCTTCTCTCAAAAACTATTAAAACTTGAAATATATTTTATAATACTGCCAGATCTTGCCAGTGGAGTGTCTGACCCATCATGCAAATTGAACTCTCAGAAACAAAATGACTGTTACAACTGTTACTCACACTTTTGAAAACTTCCCCTATTATTTACCTCACCACCAACAAATAGTTTCTAACTGACTATAGGAAGCAAATAATTATTCTGGTTTAATATATCCATACTTTCTAAAAAAGTATAGTTTGGCCAGTTCTGGCCATCCTTTTAAATAATGAAATCACTTTGCCACTTTATAGAATGAGTAAAGACTTGTTCTTCTACTCTTGAGAACATAATTATTTTGGGGACAATGTCAGACATCAGGACACAACGCCATGTGCCAAACTCATATAAAAAGTTTCTCTCCCTAGCTTATGACTCCCAAACCAATTTTTGCATTGCCTAACAATTATTCTCTGTACTCATAAGTAATTGAAACTTCTACATCTGCTGCTGCAGGTAAAAAAATAAAAAGCAGACAATAAGACAATATACACGTGATTTAAGGAACGGTTCCACCATAGCCTCTAATTGCTCTCAGGATCTGAATTGGCAAAACCATAAGACATTCAACAAAAGACTCTATACAGGTGGGCCTATAAAACCTAATTATTTCTCACAAAGCAGACCATCCCATTAAGAATAAGAGAAAGCTATGAGCAGTAAAGACCGTGCCATTAACAATTAGTCTTCTGCACATATGATTAGACTCAGAGAGATAAAGCAGCTTCTAAATTCAACAACGGAGGCCATATTTCTAGTGGGTTCAATATTCTGTGCTAATTATGTTGAAAGTCCTTGTGCTTCTTAAAAGTACTTGGACTGCAAAGTATAACACTATCTTTCTTAATTCACTGTTAACATTTAATTTTGATATTAAACTACATTCGAATGCATGAATTTAGGAGTGATTTTTTTTTTTTTTTTACTTTCTTAAAACCATTTCTAAAATACTTCCTGGTATGTCTGTAATCCAGCATTTCATAGAACTTTAAAGAAAAGCAAGCTTTATGTGAGGCAAAGAATCCTACTTGAAGGCAGAATTAAAATAAATTAAAAGGTCCAACCAGTAAATAAAGCCAGTGTCAAAGGGAATTCATACCGGGGAGTTCTATCTGCTGTTTAGCAAATATTTTAAAAAATAATTTAAAATGAATGATGCAAAAAGAGGCAGAATGGAACCGTCAGAATCCAGGAACGAACACTAATGCAGGATTTCTCTATTAAATAGAATTGCCATGCCTTCTCTAAGTGGAAAAGATTTGTTCTTTCATATAGCTTTGTACTCATTTGGTTCTATAAAGGGTACTTTTTTACTAGCATGCAAATACAACTCCAGTTAATAAAAATGGAAGTTATCTACATACCACAGCTGTGCAAAATACCAAAGTTGAAGTCATTGGTAGTGTTTCATGTATAAGTTGTTAAAAAAACTTAAGTAATATAATGCCAAAAAATTTAGATTTATAAACCACAGAGGAAACACTATCTTCGCCATTAGAATGGGGTAGTTAGAGAAGATCTCATTTTCTGTTGGACTGTACTTAATTTCTTTTATAGTCTTTGTGAAATAAAACAGAATCCTACTGGCATTCAAATGATATTGCTTGAAAAGAAAACCATTTTAATTTTATTTCTGAATGTGTGGAATAGGAAAACAAGTAAAAACAGTTTTAAAGCCAGAAGCAGAGGAGTCTTTTTCCCTCTAACTGCACCATAGTTAGAGTCTCCATAGAAACTGATGGCATTGCAGTGAACTGTCATCAACAAACCTAGGTTTCTAAAATGTATATGAGTATATTTCCAAAGACGTCAAAAAGCACAGATGTACTATATGCAACCTTCTCAAAGTAAAAATCAATTATTAAATTTCTGCAGAGCGTGAAAAACACCTCAAAATCACGTGATGCTCTCTTGATGAAACTAGATTCTGTTTTTTGTCATTATCTTATTCAAAGACCATATAGATTAATAGGAAAGTTCCTCGTGTATTGGGATTGAAGAATACTTTGCAGAATCTTGCTCCTTATAAATTGTTAATTAATTAGAATTATGTTTGTTTATGTGTGCCTTCCTAACTAACAGATACGAAGAGAGCAGAGGCATTGGCTAATCCATTCATGACTATTTGCTTAATCTGGAATTGAGCAGGTCATATACAAATTCTTATTCTGAAGTGACCTCTCCCAAGCCTTATTCCCTCACCCTTACTTTTACCCTAACTCTGTATCACAACATTTGAAATACTTAAACTGGGACCTTTTTGTAAGAAAATGTTTTCACACTATGAAACAGAGCCAGTATGGTAGAAATTACGTATCAGTGGTATAAGAGCCATATGTAGCCTCAAATTTAGTCTCATCCTTGTCACTAACCAGCTGACACCTTATCACCTTGAGCAGGTCACTTACTTCCTCTGGTTGCAGTTACTCAAATGCAATTGGCTTGTACCACTAAAGATATATTCTAGTTCTAATATTTGAAAAGGACAAAATGGCTCAGGGCTGTGTCTGAAGCACTGTGTTCTCATTTATCCCTCAGAATTCTGTACTCTAAAGTTAAAAACACAGAGTAACAACTGTGTATTAATTTGCTGTTTAGAAATTACCACAAATGTTAGTGGCTTAAAATGTCAGGAACTCATTACCTGACAGTGCTGGAGGTCAGAAGTCTGAAATCAATCTCCCGGGGCCAAGTTAAGGTGTTGGCAGGGCTGCATTCTTTCTGGAGACTCTAGGAAAATAAGACTTCTTTGTCCTTTCCAGCCTTGAGCAGCTGCCCTTGCTCCTGGCTCAAGGCTACATCATTGCCTCTGTTTCCTTTGGACTCCAATTCTCCTGCCTGCCTTTTATAAGATCCCTTGTGATTACATAGGTCCCTCCAGATAATCCAGCATAATCTCCCCACTTCAAGATACTTAATTTAATCACCCCTACAACGTCATTTTTGCCATATAAAGTAACCTATTCACAGATTTCACAGGTTAGAACGTGGACATCTTTGGGGGCAACTGTAATTCTGACAATATGCTTCAGAAAAACTTTAAAAGATTTTCTGGCACCTTTTTGAGGTCTAGATTTTAAGATTCCTATTAGCCATTCCCAAATACAAATGTTAGGACTCCACTCTAGCATTTTCATAACTGGCTTGCCCTGCCATATATCAGTTACAGCTTTTATAAGAAAATCTTTTGCATGCAGAAAAGAAATGTGGCAAAAATCTCTGGGGACCAGGTTGCACTCAGGTAATAGGAGGACACCAAAAATACAAATGTAGGTTTCTGCCTACAGAGTATGCATCAGAAAGGAGAAAACAGGGATTTCATTATATACAGATGACATGAAAACTCCATAAAAATATGACAGAAGTTCTGTGTTCAACACAAGAAACTCATTATGAAAACATAAATCACTACCATTCAGCTCTCCTCGTACAGTCTTAATGATGGTGAAATTTATTTGTTTCCACCTGTAGAGTACAAAGTAAATTACAGTAATACAGAGGCCTGGGTTTATCTTTTCCCACCTTGAGAGAGTCACTAACCAGGATTCACATCTATAACAAGGCAGTTTTCTGTAAGGTTTAATTAAAATGAATGAACCTGGCTCTTTTTGATTGCTTTTCAAATTATCCTGTGTTTTTCCAAGAAATAGCACATTATAAAAAGTAAGGAAATATAGCACTTCTGCAGTAGTGATTAAATATGAGTACATTTACAAGAATTTTTGTAGATACACAATTAACAATAATATTTTAGTATACTTCCCAGGAGCCTATGGTGCTTGGCATTTAGGGAATACATTCCATTATGCTGATGTGCCCATATCTTACCCAGTTATTTCCCAAAAGATGAGTAACTAGCTAAGCACAGTTTCATCCTTCGGGTGGGAAGAGTGTAAATTTGCCCAATTTGGTAGGTGAATTAGCTTTTTTTACGACAAAGGTCCACTAGATAAATTATGCTCCAGTGCACTAAATAGTACCTCTGTGACCTGCAAAATACTTTTTTTCTTTTTCTTTACTTATGGTTCTCTAACCTTCCAATGGTGGGCAATTTTCTCCCCACTGCTGGGAGAAGATATCTCATTATTATTTGTGAGATATTTTATAGTGTCTTTATTCACCAGCCTTCAAAAAATTACCTGTTGCTGCTCTGATGTCTTTCCACATTACTCTTCTCCAAAAAACCTTAGGCTGTAAAATAGTCTCTCTCATACTATGAGTTCCCATTTTCAAAAATGAAAACCAAGAAGTCAAGGCCACAGAGGCTACATGGGGACAAGGTACTGGAGACAAGGACTTGCATCTGTGACTTTAAAACTCCCATTCTGTTGCTTAGCTTACTGAGATAGGAAGTTATATTTATATTCACTGTAAGAGCAACATATTTCAAATAATCCACGAGAAAGCGGAATAGTTTTTACTGCTTCACCTGAAAAATCAGGCCATCTGGCTGCCCTCATGACACATTTGAATAAGAATATCAGGTTAGAAATTTAGGTCAAAGCAAACTGAGAGAAAAGGGCTTGACAAGGAAGGGCAAGCTCACATATTTAATGTCAAGTTGATTTTGGATTTGCCCTATAATTTATGGATGTACATTTTTAAACTGTATTGTTGACATTTAGTTTGGATTCTTTTATGTTCATGCTTAGTAAATCATTGTGAAATTTGGGCTTTGAAATAGAAAAAAATAGGTAAGGTAGGTAGAATACAGGATAAAGTTAAAATGGAGGGGATACCTATTTTTTTTAATTGCTCTTTTCTTTTAGAAAAATGCTTATTCATATTTAGGGAAATAAAAAGCAGACTGTATAAAGAAATTAATCATCAAGTTACTGCAAATATAGTTGTATATGAAAATACCTGTACATGCACAGCAATGTCATGCACAAATTACCGTTAAGTTTCAAATTATAGTTAAACAAATGACTATATTGAGGTAAGGCTTTGTAAGTTTTTTTTTAATTTTATTGTATTTTTTTCACTACTTTTTAACCCCCTTATGTCCACCTTCTTCTTGCAATCACCACACTGTTGTGTTTAAAACAAAGTATCACATATTTTTAAGGCCATATCCTGTTTTTGAGATAAAAATTTATTTTAGCATCCAAATCATTATCAGTTTTGATTACAAGTATGAATGCAAGAAGTAAGTCTAGAAGGGTGTGTATAAAAGCAAAAATAAAAAGAGATATGTTATAGATTACAATACTTAGGTCACAGTGTTTTACAAACTAATGTTGTTAATACAAATAAAATTAACATTGATTTGGATTACTCTTCTTTATGATTATAAGAAGTATTGTCACAAGTGACCATTATTAAGCTAAGTATACATAAGACAGCTACAATAATTCTACATCCCAGTGAAAACATATAATTTGGGGCTCATTATACTATCAATTCATCTAAAATTGTTTTTTAGGACTAGATCAAAAAGACGCTTAGGACAATGAATAAATGGTCTCATGGTTGGCTATTATGAGGATTTAATCATGATTTGTGGGTATGGCTGAATGTATTAGTAATCTATTAATTGGTTTTGCCATAATTAAGGGGGTAAAAGGTCCCAGTTTTTTGTTTTTAACAATTCATTGTTTTCAAATTGTACAATGTCCAACATTTCTCACCATTTCATGACTGGCACTCCGCAGAGGCAAATAATACCAAAAGAGAAAAAATTAAAGTCTTTTAAACTAATCATTTATGTAATTGGGAGAGCTTGTTGGACAACACAGTCAGAATTTTAGATTTTTTATCCATAATAAAGAAAAAAAATGTCTGGCACAAATTTTGTTTTTTGGGGAGATGTATTTCTTTTGTATGCTCCAGAGGGTGTGACATAGAACAAGGTATACATTGAGAAGTGAATAAACATGGTATTTAACTGAATCTGAGAAGTAACTACCACTTTAATATTTTGCCATCCTTTGGTCAAGCCTTACGCATTAAAAAATAATATGGTTGTTCTCCTATTAGAAAGTACATGACTCTATTAGGAGATCAATATCTATGTAATTGAATAGTTGGGAAAGTCTATTTCTCATTAGTGGAAGAATAAGCATTTGAAAGAACAGAGTCTGGTTTCGTTTTTACTTGTGTACAGGAAACAAATCTTCCATGTGATAATTCAGTAATGCAATGTGATCATTTTCTCTCCTGCACTTCCTTTTCTTGGAGAAAAATGAAACACCATTATGATCAAGCGGCATTTATTGAATGTCTACCAGTTCAGAGGAGATACAAAATCACACATCAGCAGCCTTCTGCAACAAAGGGATCACTTTCCTAAGAACTTTTGGCCCTTACAAACTAAAACATGAGAAAGCAGACAGGTTTTAAGCCATCTTAAAAATAAAGTATATAGAAAGAAAATTTTCACACATTTAAAGGCTTATCTTAATGCTTTTAGGCCACTGGTTACCATTCAATTTACAACATGGTCCAAGTAACCTGGAAAAAAATTACTATACCACTAAAAAGTGAGTAAATTACACTTTGAAAACAGAGAGGGCCCAACCTACAGAAGAGACTGACCATGAAAATTTGATTGAAAATCTTTCTTCTTCTCTAGAGCAAGGGACATAAAAGAAAGAATAAACAAATGAGACCTCATAAAAATAAAAAGCTTCTGCACAACTAAAGAAAACAGTATCAAAATAAAAAGAGAACCAACTGTCTGGGAAAACATATTTACCAATGATACCTCAGACAAGGGTTTAATCTCCAAAATTTATAAAGAACTTACACAACTCCACTCTAAGAAGACAAGCAACCCAATTTAAAAATGGGCAAAGGACTTGAACAAACGCTTCTCCAAGGAGGACATACAGAGGATCCAAAGATACATGAAACAATGTTCAATATTGCTAGCTATCAGAGAGATGCAAATTAAAACCACAATGAGACACCACTTCACACCAGTCAGAATGGCCATCATAAAAAGCAACAAACAAGTGTTGGAGAGGTTGTGGAGAAAAGGGGACCCTAGTGCACTGTTGGTGGGACTGCAGACTGGTACAACCACTGTGGAAGTGGAACCAGTATGGAACTTCCTTAGAAAACTAAAAATGGATCTGTCTTTGGACCCAGCAATTCCACTGCTGGGATGATATCCTAAGAACCCTGAAACACCAATACAAAAAAACCTCTGTGTCCCAATGTTCATAGCAGCACAATTTACAATAGCCAACTGCTGGAAGCAACCTAGATGCCCATCAGTAAATGAATGGATCAAAAAACTATGGTACATTTACACAATGGAATTCTATGCAGCAGAAAGAAAGACGGAGCTCCTACCCTTTGCAACAGCATGGATGCAACTGGAAAGCATTATGCTGAGTGAAATAAGCCAGGCAGTGAAAGACAAACACCATATGATCGCACCTTTAACAAGAACCTAAATAACAAAACAAAGAAACAAGCAAAACATAGTCAAAGACACTGAAATACAGGATAGGCTGACAGTGACCAGAGGGGAGAGAAGAGGGAATTTCAGGGGAGAATGGGAAAGGTTTACAGGAACAAATTTAAAGGACACATGGACAAAAACTAGAGGGCGTTGGTAATGGGAGGGAAGTAGAGAGGGATGGGTGGGCGGGCTGGAATGGGAGTAAAAGGCAGAAAACTGTACTTGAACAATGATTAATATAAAATTTTAAAAAAAGAAAATCTTTCTTGTCCATGTCTTTCTAATAAATACAGACATTTGCATGTTACTTTGTTAATTTTATTTAAAAATTTTATAAAATCAGATAACAAAAGACAAAAATGGCTGCTAATTCCATTATCTCTATCATCAGTAACCTATATCAAAGTACTGTATTTTAAATATTTTGCATGATTTATTTAATTATCACAAAAGATCTTATAAGATAAACACTATTTATTATCTCCATTTCCTTTTTTAACAGATGTAGAAAATAAGGTTTAGAAAGGTAAAATAACTTGCTTAGGGGAACATAGACCTGAAAAAAAAAACCCTCCAAACACTTGAGCCCTGATCTGACCCCCTTCAAAACCTGTACTTCTAATATAGTGCCATGTTAACTCTCATTGTGTTTTTCTGTGCATCTCTATGAAATTTTACTGTAATTACAATATGAATCTACATGTTAGTAAATAGAGAATGAAGAAAACCTGAAGAGAAACATTTAACTTTCCCCAGGATCAGGACTGATATGGTAACATTACTTCTAATTGCATTTTTTAAAATTATATGAGAAGGTCAGCATTGGTAATTACAGCAAGGTACACATTTCAGCTAACTCTGTGCCTAGAGCAGATGGTCTATTTTCAAAAGAAACTAATTTACTGTCTTTACATAATACCTTCTCTTATCTGGAAAAATACTTTTTATCAAATACACTACTCCACTCAGATGTTTACCCTATTATGTTTTCAGAACTCCTTATAGGTAAATAAAGATGGTAACATAATCATGGAAGTATAATTAGTTTATAGAAGTTCATAATTTTTTGTACATAGTGCAAACAAGTTCTTGCAGTTATCAATGGGCCACATTCTTCTTAGGTAAAAGGGGAAAAAGAGAAAGAAAGAAGGAGAAGAAAGGAAAAGAACTAACAAGTGGATGAAACAGGGCTTTTGCCCAACTCCTTTTTCATATTGTAGAAACATCAGTGTACTACCTCCTCACAGATAGATGCTGTATGAATCCTCACCTCCGTTCAGGATAACTCCTTTCTTTGATCACAAGTAATGAGTTCTGCAAAGTGCACCACCTGGATATAATGTCACTCAAATTCCCTTCATCAGGTTAAAAAAAAATGGAAAAGAAAGCCTTGGGAATAAAATATCCATTTCCTCACTATGCTATGGAAAAAGTTAGAATTCTCTGGTAGCTACTGAAGTCAAGATGCATGGATGGAACTGGAGAGCATTATGCTAAGTGAAATAAGCCAGGCAGTGAGAGACAAATACCATATGATCTCACCTTTAACTGGAACCTAATCAACAAAACGAAAAAGCAAGCAAAATATAACCAGAGACATTGAAATTAAGCACAAGCTGACAGTAACCAGAAGGGAGAGGGGAGGGTATAATGGTGAAGAGGGGTCAGGGTTTACAGGAACAACTATAAAGGACACATTGACAAAGTCGAGAGGGAGTGGAAGCAAAGGAGGGAGATGGGGATGGCTGCGGTGGGGGAGGATTGGTGGAGAGCAAATGCTGACAACTGGAATTGAACAACAATAAAATACCTTTGTAAAAAGAATACAAAATCCCTCAATGGTATCAGAAAAAATTCATAAAATAATACTATGATTTTTAAAATATATGGTTAGTTTCGTAAAAATATTTTATGTTAATTTACAATGAGTTTTTGTTATTTATAAATTAATTTACAGCACATAACTTTCTGTTTTAAATTATAATATAAAAAAGTCAGTACCAGTAGATATAGCTAACTCATTAATATAACTCATTAATATATCAATAGATATAACTCATTAATATTAATAGATATACTCATTAATTTATCAAAAGATATAACTCATTAAAAAAGATGCAGAGACAAGCAAAAACAAAAGATCAAGAAAGAATATTGTCAGCACTTTAACCTTTGTGGTTATTTTGGAGGGCTGGTTGCTTCTGTCTAATGCCATTATTTTATGGTTCAATTTTTCTTGAAACATCTAATCCAATGGATTTCCTTCCATTTTTTGCTCATGTTACTGGGAGCTTAGTTTTGCCACAGACAGCATAAAAAATCACAAACAAATGGCTACTACACATTGAGTATCTCACTATATGCTGGGCACTGTGCCAGACACTCACAAAAGGTCTAATAGTCACAGATAGTCTGTGACAAAGGCATTGCTCTCTGCATTTTACAAGTAGAGAAAATGAGTGAGAACAATCAAATTGACCAAGCTTTTACAGCAAGAAATGAAGACCAGGTTGATTTATGGTTTCAGACACACTTTCTATGGCACTGATTAGGAGAAAATCTGTGGACTACTAACAGGTATCGGATTTTTTAAAAAATCAAATTTTTAGAGGTACCACAATAGTGGAAATGGCACTGGAAAATAATAAGGATTGAAAAATTCAAATATGAGGTCCAGTTTTCCAACTAAAATTTTATCAGTATTAGAACAATAAATGGGTGGTAATAAAATCCAAGTATGAATATATCCCTGTGGGTAGCACTGTTTTTGAGGAGGATTTTGTGGAACCTAACCACCATTTCCTACTTAAATAACATGAATGTGAGAACACAACTCCTTTGAAACTTGGGGACTGACTATATTAATAATGTTCAGCTTGATAAAATATTTACAATCAAACAGACATATTTTCAAAGTACTTCTAGGTACTTAAAGTAGATATTCTCTTTTCCTTCTAAAAAAGTAATTTACTTTGAAATACATTCTTTTGGAAATTTTATTTAGCCTGTAAGAGTATAACTATTGCTAATTATCTAATCTCTGTGGTAAACAGTATGGAATTTTCTTAAAAAATTAAAAATTGAATTACCTTTTGACCTACAGATTCCACTGCTGGGAATGTACCCTAAGAATCCCAAAACACCAATTCAAAAGACCTTATGTACCCCTATGTTCATAGCAGAGTTATTTACAATGACCAAGAGTCCTAAGTGCCCATCAGTAGATGAGTGGAGTAAGAAACTGTGGTACATTTACACAGTGGAATTCTACACAGCAGAAAAAAGAAGGAATTCCTACCTTTTGCGACAACATGGCTGCAACTAGACCATTATGCTAAGTGAAATAAGCCAGTAGGTGAAAGACAAGGACCATATGATTTCATTTATAAGAGAGATCTAATGAACAAAATGAACCAATCAGCAGAATAAAACCAGAGGCATAGAATCATAGAATAGACTGACAGCAATAAGACAGGAGGAGGGAAGCGGGGACTGTTTGAAAGAGGGTGAAGGGATAAGTCAAAGAACACAGGTGAATGATCCGTGGGCATGGACAACAGTGTGGGGATTGACTGTGGAAGCGAGGGGAAGGCTGAGTGGAGGGAGGTGAAGGGGGAAAACTGGGACAACTGTAACGGCATAAACAACAATAAATAATAAATAAATAAATAATAAATACAGAAAGGAAGGAAGGAAGGAAGGAAGGAAGCTTAATTAGAATTCCTTAACTATAGAAAGGTTTAACATATAAACTGAAAGTTTCTGGAAAAGTTTCAAACACCAAAGCCAAGATTCTCAATGCCATTACTAAAAAAGGAAAGATAATTGATAATTCTTCTCATTTAACTCTCAGCACTGAGGGAAAAAAAAAAAAAACAACCCTGAGTTTCACAGTGATGCCAACCAGCAGCAACCCATACATGTCCCACAAAAATCACTAGTAGGGTCAGTCAATCTCACAGAAATCTCTGTTGATACTTTAGGATTCAGTTTCCTCTGGAACCTCCTCCTGATTTCCAAGGACACGTTCCTTCCTATTATTTTCCTGTATTTCCATTATTGAGAATGTGTCTTCCTTAAAGTGTATTCTCTTCACATTTTTTCTACAAATTTCATTCTACATCATGGATTAAACTAATTTCTCTATAGTAATAGTTTTCTAATTATTTTGATCTTATTCTCCAACTAAGTATCCCGACTTTCCTTAAAAATATTTGCTCTGGATATAAACTCAAGATAAATAAACTCAAGAAAAATCTTTTTTGGTAAATTCACTTTTGCTGTTTTTGTTGTTATTGTTCTAAACACAGTTTTTTGTTTTCTTCTTGTTCATTATTTTCTATGGCATCTTTTCACCCAAATATTACTTGTGATTCTGTCCCACAGACAGTATTAGAGGGAAAACAATTCTCTAATTCATGGTACTGAATTTAGGATAGTGAAAGCTAATATGAATTAAAGTTCTAATAAAACACAAATCTAACCAGCTTGGCTTAGTGAGGGAAATTCTCTTCAATAAATATATAATTTAATTTATTGAGAGTTTAGGTAACTTTCATGGGTTTTTGTTTTTTGAAGTATTAGGAAAGTTTAAGGTTGCAGTTTAAAATTTCCACTAAATATTATTCTCTAAGTGTCATCTGAATATTTCTGGTAAACCCTTTGGCATATGTCAGAGTGATCAATCTAATATCCTGTGGTCTGAAATTGGTCCTGCAGGTGTTAGTTTTTCTTGCCCAATTGTAAAATATAGGTTGGATTTGAATACTTGTGTGGGGGTCATTTACTCTGCATTTTCCCATATCTTCACTCCATTGTTCTACTTCATTTCCTGCCCTGATGAGTTACATATTTCTGCTGCTCACCTACCCATGAATGCATTTGCAGCAATGGCACTTGTTTTCTATAGCTAGGTAGGTCAATTTGATTTCAGTTCCTCCTTGAATTTCACAATTAAAACCTATTTCCAGTCCTCTAGAGGACTGACTTTCCAGGTGGTCCACTGGTCATCCAAAACACAGCCTCCCATTCTTCAAGGTCTGCAGCACTTCATCCCATTCTGCTTCAAGATATCAAAATCACTGGCTCTATCAATTTATCATAAAATTATACAATTTCTTAGCTAGCTTCTCACTTGCTCTAGTTCTTACTCTCACTTGCAAGTATATTTTGAGAAAATCATTTTAACAAATCTCTCTAGGCCACAGACTTGTACCACGAAAGACAGCAAGTAGACTTATTTGATTGAATAGTCCTACTGGTGAGAAGACACTTGCAAGACTGGCTTTTTCTAAAATCAGACACATACTTTTGATTATACAGTGGATGTTCACAGGGAAGTGACCCCTCGTATTTCTATCAGAGGTATTTCCAGTGTATTTAACCCTGTTCACAGAGATCATCTTCAGAGATTAGAAGTAATACTGCTAAAGACTTCTGAGTATCTTGCAAAAAAGTTAGCTTTTAAATATAAGGTGTTATCATTTTAGTTCATATTAAATTCTAGCAGCTCACCTTTGCCTTCAGGGCAATTCTAAATCTCAGCTATCAAGCACATCTCTAAAATATTCAATGTAAAAGAAACTCGTACGTTACCAAGAATTTTTGACACCCACTGCAGATATTTGGTAAGCCCAATCTTACCCCTGCACTGCAGAGAGATGTCGTTAGGAAAAGCCAAAGATTGTATTTTTATAGTATTTTATGTTTCCAAAGACATAACTGATCCCTTGTTTTGTGATACAGCAGTCACATGGTATTTGGTTCCTACAGAGATATTTATAGGATGATCCTTATACCACAAATGCAATGCATTGTTGGTTCAGTGGTAGAATTCTCGCCAGCTACAAATGCAAGTAAGTATATCATTGCTTTTCTAAAACAAATTTAAGTAACAATGGGTTTCTACCGTGCACAGAGAAATGACAGGTGCTAAACAAGATTTATAGTTTCTCCTGTACACCTGAAAACACAGTGACTATGTAAGTAAATGATGTAATGACACCTATGATATTAATATCAAAACAACCTTTTCAACACTAATGGGCTTAACAAAATGTTGATTTTAAATGAAAATTTCTTATCTCTAGCAATTAAATATAAATTAAGTCCCAATGAAGCCAGATTTTCACATAATAAGCAATATATTCAATTTAATTTATTGATTATTGCTACTGCAAAATAAATGCTCTCCTAATTTCCGATATAGTAAATGCACAGTATGTAAGATATTATATGCACCAAAAGCAATGAAATTAGTTTTGGAGCCAGTTACAAAGTGCTGTAGCATGCCTGACAATCTTGACTTTCACATGGCTGAAGTCCTTCCACAAATGGTAACTGAACTCATATTTCAGTTGCCAGCCAGAAAATGATAATTCTCTTTCAAAAATCTTCAGTGTAAAAATATTTCACCTAGAGAAAGTAATTGTTGCTTCATGTTATTTTGATTTTGGGGGCAGACCAATACCATTCAGAAAAATGCACAGTGAAGCTGGCACATGACCAAGCTGGATAGCACCACGGAGGGTCAAAAATGCAATGCAAACCACGGGCACCGATTCCACATTCCATTCCAACACCAGCTCTAGAAAGGACTCTAAGGTCTCCTCCAATTCTTAAACTTTTATTTCTAGGTTGATACTTGGATAGTAGGTTCTCCCGCTTCAAGTTAAAGATATGAATTAAACGCCCACAACCCTAGATCAATGACAGCTGGCGTACATAAGAACATAATATATAATCCCTAGCTATAGAGATTTTATTTTCCATATGATGTACACAAGAACCTCTGGACTACTGAATAAGGCTACATAATAAGACAAAATATATTTTAAGGAGTCAACTAGAAATTAAAAGTGAACAATTAAGAAGGATGTTAATTTTGTAGTGAATGCAATAAATGTAGAGGGTGTGGAGAGAGAGGAAGAATGAGAGAGGGTGAGGGAGAGAAAGAGAGAGGTCATTGACTGGGATAATCAGAAAAGCCTCATAGATGAAGGAACTTGAACCATTCCTTGAAGGAATATGAGCTAGAAAGAGGTAGGAAGAAAGGAAAAAAGAAATCTTCCAGATGGGAAAACAGCATGAGCAAAGGACAGGAGTAGGAGTACTCCCTAAATGTTATTTCAAGTTCCCTTTCTCAAAAGCCAACAATGGCTCCCAATTATCTCCTGAATATAATTAAAGATTTCTAACCACAAGCTTCAAAGCTTCCACACCCCCAGCTTCTAGACTCCCCAGCTCATACTTCAGTCAGGCATATCAATTTAGTAAACTCGACACAGAGCTTGTGTTCACCCTTTTACAACTTCTGCAATTTCTAGAGCCTCTCCCGAGGCACTTTCCTTGAAGCCCCTACTTCAAGTGGTTTTAACTGAAGCCTTTCTGTCTCTGGATTTCTTCACTAACCACACTTAGCTCTGACATGCTTTTATACAAAATTAGTCACACACCTATGTTTGTGTTTTATTGTGCTTTTATTCTTGCATGCATTCAATGTTGGTATAATCAGAAGCAGAAATTATGTCCTTCATTAACTAAATTAGATTATAAAGTCCTTCAACCATTTATGTACTAGGAATTACTATGAAATATAATAAGATCATGGGCCTTTATTATATACTTAATATATTCACTTATCAAATATTTACTGATAACTGTGAGCAAGGCACTACATAAAATTACAGTATGTAGTATTTGGATCATAAACAGGTTTCATTTCATGGGGAAGCCAAACAATGATTCAAGCAGTATGTAGAAAATTACACATAAGATAACATGAAGAGCTGAGAGCTTATTTCTAGATGTGATAATCAAAGTGAGATTTATGAATAAGGATGTATCTGAGTTGAAAAAATATTATAAAGCCTTGAAGTGAGAGAAGATGACATTTTAGGAATGAGAAACCAAAAGCACAAAGCTATGGCATATGTAAGTCCTGATGGGGGCAGTGAGCAGCCTGGTTTAACTGGCACAGAGACCTTGTGAATATTTTATAACATAATATTTTATAAAAGTCAGTCTGACAGTTATGCCAGAACAGTTCTTTCATTTTTTAAAGTATCACCTGCAAATGGGTTCACTCAGCGAGAATTCTGTACTCCTATCTCCGATCCTGACCCTGCTAGTCACTAAATGATTACTACATGGAGTGTTCTAAGTCTTGGTCTCTTTACATATAAACAAAAAATAGAAATACCCGATTTCTTCGAACCTCACACTGTTATCTTCTTTAACCTTCTGTTTACTTACTTTGTAACACTAATTCTAATTTACTTTATTTGTATGTACTTATTTTGTGCCTATTCTCTACAAATACAGTGAGGGTAGGGATCATGTCCACCTTCCCAATCACTGTATTCAAAATGGCTAGTTTACTGAGGATATGTTTTTTAAATTATTAAAATTCTGTTTTGGTGTGCATTTTTTGAGTTTTTTATTATAGATCTCCCAAGGTACTTCATTGAATGGGGCAAGGTAGAATAGGAAGGTTAGGTAACAGATGGACTATAAAAAGAAACAAATCAAAATAAAATTAAGCTTTTCATATTCAGACTAGTGTTTTACAACACACCTCAGTCTTGCAAACCAGGCTACTGTTTTGAGAAATAATTGTCAAAATTCTTTTGGCTTTTCCTTTAGAGTAACAAGGGTCAGATCTGGCAAGGCCAAAGGGCAAAGGTTGTGGGGCCAAATCCTGCCCTAGTTTTCCTACCCCAGAGACTACTGGGAAGGAACAAAAGAAAGTAGAAGAGTCATCACAGCAGATGTGTGTTTCAACTCTCCCAGGTTTATTCGACAGATAAGGGAGAGGTACCAGGTAAGTGGGGGTATGTTAAGAGTGCACTGGGGCTTCTACAACTGCAAGCTCCACCATTACTCCAGTCCCTATAAGGAAGCCACCTCATGGGCCATCACAGCTAAACAGCTAAATCTCATAATCTTGGGACCACTATACAGCTAAATCTCATAATCTTGGGACAGAATTGGTCAAAAGAAGCTCTTTCTTAGCTTTGCTTTTGCTATGTGACAAGCACCCCCCACATGGCCAAGACAGTGAGTAGAGAACCAGCAGGCCCACAGTCTGGTCCACCAGGGTAATATATAGAAATCTAAAGTTGAAAGTGAACCAGGGCAAAAACCAGGGTCTGACTTTCTCAGAGCCAAATGGGGCTGAGGCAGTTGGTCAGAGCAGGGAATAAATTCTATTAGCTACAGATGTCACTCACAAATAATTGGGATACCCAAGCAGAAGGTGCAGGGATTAAATGTGACAATAGCATGTCGAAGTGGAGAAACTCAACTTTGCCCATCTTGTACATGCAGACCCCTGTTCCAGACAGTCTCTCTGGCAAGATCATAGGGAGAGAAAGGGCAGCGACAAAAGCTAATTTCAGAATTTAGCGAATTTGTCCATGAGATTTTGAAGACTAATTTTAAGTGCTGACAGAAAGGACTGTTTAAAACAGATTGAATGCTTAATTTTTAACCAGTAGGGGAAGGTAATTAGTTTTCCTACACATCCAGTTAGAGTAAGAGTGGGACCATGTAACTTGCCTAAAATATCTTTGATAGCATAGTGTCTGGCATATATTTAATGTTCGATAAATGACATTATTTTAATGACGGAAACAATTAAAGAGCTCTCTAAATAGCTATGACTCTTTGATTCCAGTGTATTGTGAAAATTAAAAAGAAAATGTAAATTACCTTTACCTTGCTGTCTGTTGCCCAACCAGGCAGCACTCAGAAGAATACAAGTCATAAGAAAGCAGTATTGTTTTCAGAGGCCTAAATTCAAAGTCTAGTGAATCATCAATTTTATCTAAGCTTATTGAAACTTACTACCCCTTGAGAACAAATGAATTAAGAGGACTTGATTGCCTTCTCAGGAGTCATTAACAGATTTTTTGTGTATTTCAGAAAATCTCCATAATGGAATTGTTAGCATTTGCAGTTTCTTTAAACAGTTTACAAAGCATGCTCATATGGGCCATGCCATGTAGTATCATTTAATATTTGAAGAAAAGAGCTTTGAGCAGTCAAGGCACACAACCGCCAGGACCTCACTCAGCCGTGGACTGGGTCTCCAACCCAAACAAATACATGCATTTCTACAAATTTTAGGACAACTGTAATAGCAGGCATTTTAGACACCAGCATGTCTTTCCCCACTATTATATTTGATTTTAGACCTTTCCTTATTTCAGGAAAGAAATTAATTTCATCTAATTTATTTCCTGAAATGTAACTGAGATTTAAAAACTAGTAAAGAGCTGCTAGCATAGTAGCTCCCATCTACTGTGGTTGTGTCCTCCTGCCTGTTTATTTTTTTTATCATTATTTTAATGAGAGAGGCTCTCTCATTGATTGTTAGGTACTATTGCTAGATGTTCTGTATTCAAGAACAATCCTGTGGAGTAAATAATCATCCTACATCTCACATAGCTTTCAAAATACCTTGCAGAACATATGTAAGTGAAAAAAATTATGTCTGCATAGTTATCTGAGCCTATGACTTAACCCCTTTTTTTCTATATTAATATTTAAATATTTTATTTTTGTTAAAGTTTAATATAAGTATGAATTCTCTCAAAATACAATAATTTTACAAATCCAGGGAAGTTTGTATTTTATCTTATAAAACATCATCAAGAGTCAGTTACCACTTAGGAAAGTCAGGTGACTGACCAGAGTTGCTTGTGGTATTTGTGTCTCCAACACAACACAACTGAACCTGTGTGTCAGCCTCTCCCTGTTGGCTGTTAAAATATAGGCATGATCATCTAACTTCTAGTGAAGCCATATCCAAGCATATATACATAATAAAATATATGCCATTTTAATTAGTTTTAAAAATAACACACATCTGTGGATAATATCATTTATTAGCTTAATTTCAGTATAATTAAAAGTACTTTACACGATTTTCCACAAATGAGTTATTGGGTCTGATCATATTGAGAACCACTATTTTACCGAAGTCCACTGTGGTTCTATAAACATATGGTTAAGTCCGAATCCGAAGAAAACACACTGATTGTGGATTCATCTGGGGTTCTGCAACCACAGCAAAACCCAACAACATGCAGACTGTCGCTGTCTCTGTGCTGCACTTTCCCGCCCATAAGAACCACTCATCCTGGATACACTTTCTATGCAACACACAAGATTCCATATGAGGTCCCTGAGAGTCTGTTCACATGCATGATATTGGGGAGTGGTGACTGATCTCACCAAATGGCTGGGAGAAGCCTGGGTAAGGAACAAAATACCTATTATAAGAAGTTAATGTAAATTTATATGGTGATGAAAACAAAAATTAACCATCCTTTGGAAATCATCAAGGGGCATAATTTCAGCTCAAAACTTTAAGGATACAGCAATTCAGACTTAAGAGAAGTGCAATAAAACAAAAATAGTTAAAACCATTTTTATAAAATGAAAATAAGGAAAGCAAAAGAAACTTTCACTCATTAAACTGTGGGGTTATTGTGTTTTGTTTTGATTTACTTTTAGCCAAGTACTTTGTGTTGTCCTCCATGTCATAGTATAATATTAAAAGAACTCTGAATTCAGTGACTCAAGAACAAGGTAAAATTTCTCTAGCTTCACAGTGATCTCAGTATTGCTCCAGAGTAATGCTATGCAAAATCAATTGTGTACTGTTAAAAAAAAGAACAAGTTCTACCTCTGGGTGTTAACTCACATTGAACCCTCCCATCATGCTGATCTTTTGACATAGCATCTATAGAAAGTCCCAATCCCTATCACAGGGTTATCCCAAATTATCCAACGTTTATATTTTAGGTTGATTTACTTAATATTCTGCATTTGGGTCTTACCAGATGTAGCTGTCTTCCTGTCTTATCAATGCAGAGCTCACCATCTTGAATCACTGACTTCCAACCTATCTAAAGCTCCCTTTTCTTTAGATTTGATGTCTGCCTGGCAGTTGTAGGTTGTATGCAGGATTGAAGGATGACAGTGGTCCTATTAACATAAGACCTCAAAAATCACCCAGCAATATTGTTTGGGTAGGAACCTTGGGAGCATTTTTACTATAGTGTTTAGGACACTTCAAATCATTGATGCATTTAAAACACGTTTAGCACTTAATTTTCATGAGTTATTAGTAACTTCAACCCACATAGCTCATAAAACCTAGAAATATGTCTTAACCATATGTAAAAAAATTATTCAAATCTGGTCTCTGCTTGTCCACAGGGTTTTTAATGATTTTGCCTCATAATTAGTAATTACCAATAAACTTCATTTTGTGTCTATTGTAATATTGGGAGCAACTTATTTAAATTGACTTTCAACTGGAGCTGTTACTAGGTATCCTGTAATTATCCTTTATGTAACACAAACCATACAGTATTAAATGAGTTTCCATTATTAAAGAGAAAGGCCCTTAGATGGTCTAACAATGAGTGCTAACCTCATAGTGTGACTCAGCAGGCACCATCCTGGGGCACAGAGGATTAAAATGGCCATGCAAATTAAGTTCTATCAGGATGAAATAATATATCATCTGCAATGCAAAAGAACTTTATTAAAAACAATAACTTCTGAATCATCAGATGTGTAGGACAAGGGTTATTTACTTTTAAAGGCTTTTGGAATAACATTCCATTGTTCATTTGATGAGGTTTTAGGATAGCTTACTTATGACCTTATTGCTTAGTTATCAGATGAATATATATAATTAAACCACATTCAACTTTCATATTTCAAGTATTTTCTCTAGGACATACATACTTGATATAAATTCTCAATACATAGTTTTAAAACAAGCAAACAACAATAATAGCCTGCTTCAGTGACTCTAACCCAATCTGCTCTAACCCGGATGTCACATGAGCTCAAGCATCTGGAGGGGCTGCTTCAGCACATTTTAAAAATTTAGTTCTTTGGACATCACAAGCATATTTTCCTTTGGTCTAGTTCTTCAAAGCTCACATGTGTGGAAAGCTAATGGCCCGTAAGTAAATTACAGCATTAAACATCTTTTATATCTTATTACCCAGGTACATTCAGACTTACACTACCATGAAGACATGGAAAGTACACTATGTAAATTCTGACTTTAAACTTTCACATTCAGTTTTTTCAAATGTGCTTCATCTATTTCCTGAGCTCAAAGTGAAAAGCCACTATAGGGGCACATCAGTCTAGCTAAAACACATTTCTGGAAATCGGTATATAAATGAAGTCCCTAAAAATCAAATTGTATCTTAATGGCACCAGAAAAAAAATTTAAAAGGACACTATTGTGTCTTCAAAAACAAAGAAATCTTTTTAAAAATTAATAGTTACTCTGAGTGATTTTCTGGTTTAGCAGGTTTGAATTTTAGCACACTGAATAAAATAAGATAGTTATATATATTTAGGTAATCACAATAATGTCTTATATTTATACACTGTGATAAAGAATAAAGTTACTAGCTTTGGAATCAGCTGGAGGTTGGCAGAAATCAAACCCTACAGCCACTTATTAGCAGACACTTATTAGCAGGTATCCTCAGCCCCCATTTCTGCATCTGAAAAATGGTGATAATATGCATTTCTTAGACTCTAAAAGGTGATTAAGTTTAAAAACATTTGCCAAGTACAAAGCATAGTATTCGACATACCTTTCTCAACTTTCCCATTCATCATGTACTTCCATATACATTATCTTATTTGATCCTATCAATTATGTGAAGGGAATTATTATGTCTAAAATGAATGGATAGAAACTCAGTTTGAGTAAGCATTAAATGATTTGCTCAAAATAAATCATTAACTTGAAATTAATTCATTAATATTCTTATTACTGTGAAAATGGGGAGTGAGAAAAAATCATATTTTGAGTTACTACCTCTAGGTTATCAAATCTAGTCTTATCTTTAATCCTTACTCTGCTACATGTCTCAGCAATGCTTACTGCCTGTCACTGGGAGTCCCCCATTTAAAGTCAATTTCACAGACTCAGTTTTGACAGGCTAAGGAAAGCTTAGAGGGATCTGAGGACATGTCATCTCTACTTTCCAGAAAGATAACGCCAGCACTCACTAAACGCGGTGTGTTCAAACACACAGTGCACGAAGCAGTGTTGAAGTTACGTGGAGGGGAAAGAGAGGGGGGACTTGAAGTGTGCAGGAAGGATCATTTCCACACTGAGAACATAAAGCAATAAAGATGAAAAAATCAAATGAAATCTCTGTATTTTAAAAAGAGAAAAATAGCTACTTACACATCATTTATAAATACATGCCAGCTACATATTAATACCAAATGGAAAAATATTTAAATTTAGTTTTGTAACAGTAACCACAAAAATGCATGTTATATACAGAATTCCCTGTAATGAAAAGCACAACTTTAATCTCTGTCAACAGCTGCAAGAGCAGCAACTTATACAAGATGACAATTTAATAAAAGTCTCTGAATATTCTCTCTTGCTGGAGAAAACTACTTAAATTACAATAGCTTTGGTGAATTTCTTCAACTAGAGAGGTGTCTAAATTTAATATGAACCTCAGGTTTCAACATCTATAACTTTCTGGTATATAATTCATTGATACCTTAGGCAGCAATTTAAAAGACTTGAATACTTAGATACGGAAAATCATGGCATATACAATAGTAGCTATTATTTTATAAGTGGGCAGAGGTGACTTCATAAAAGGAATTATTTAATTAAAAATTTCAAAATAATAATAAAACAATGACTATTATTTCTTGAATTAACTATGTCAGCCACCATGTGAAGTGGTTTTATATACTCTCCTATCTAACCTTTCAAAACCCTGTGAGGTGACTATTACTATTATTATCACCATTTTCAAAGTGAAAAGTGCAGCAAAGAGGTTAAACAAACTGCCCCCAGACAAACACTAGTGTATGGCATAGTCGGGTTCAAACCAGTGCTCAAACTTCACAGCCCATTTTCCTGCTTAATAGGTCTTACACATATCTTTCAATTCTTACTAAGTTCATTTCACAAACCTCAGAATGCTTTACAACTTTTTTTTACAAATAAGGGGGTTGACTGCAGTAGTTAAATGAATTCCCAAACATCATAATAAGTACAATATTAAGCATTCATTGAGTGCTTATTAGCATTATGCTGAAGGCATTACATGACTGTTCATTCAAGTGGACAATGTCCCTGGGAGGTAGGTTACTATCTGTTAATATTCCCATTCTCAATTTAGGAATCTGGTGCAGACTGCTTAAATAACTTGCCCTGATCATACATCAAATAGATAGTTACTGGCAGTCTGAGTCCACAGCCCAAGCACTTAGAACATTTAAATGCTTCTCATCCAGGGAGTTTCTCATAAAAAAAAAAAAAAAAAAAAAAAAAAACAGTTCCAGGAAGATTGCACAGGTCTAGCCCTTAGAGGCAGGGAATGCAGAGATGCAAACCTCAAGCATATCAGCCAGGGAGGGTTGGAGGGGCCAAGGATGGATTCATCATGAGGCTCCAGAGGACTGTCACAAAAGTACCTACTTATAATTATCAATAACAGCTTGAGCCACAGAAATATATTATTTAGAATGACAGTGAGGAAGCCTCAGTGAAAATTCATCCATGCCTTTGGAAGAGTGAAAACAGCTAAGAGTCGATTATTATCCATCAAAACATCAATCTTTTATTCCTCTCTCATATCCAAACTCTGACCATAAAGTCATTTTGTTACCACGGCATGAAGCAAACATTTCATGTTTCTATTTCCTTACTATGTTTTTAAAAAATAGTGCTCAGCATATAGAACAACCCCTGCTTAACTCATCTCACAGAACTGAAAACGTTACATATATTTTGAAGACAAGAGTAGTCTGAACATACACTAAGTTAACAGTAAATCCTGTCATCTCATATTTGATTGCCTAACAAATTTCAATAAAAATATGTAGCTAAAATCCCTACTGGTAAACATTATTTTCTTGAAAAATACAGCTTTAACAAGAAGCAAATGGGCAATCTTTAAGATGAATTGTTCTAAGGGTTATTTTTTTTAAGGTAGCCTGCAGCAGAAAGAAAATCTGACCCAGTTTCCTATGTCTCAAGTTCAAATTCTAGGCCTTGAAATTGCTTAATTTGGAACCAGAAAGGGTGCACTTGTTTCAGTTCTTGGTTCAGAATGTTATTTAACATCATATATATATGTTATTTAACATCTAATATATATATATATTAGAATGCATATTTAGTATGTATATGTATACATGTGTTTACAAATACATATAAATATATGTTCATATATAATATATGTTTATGAGAGGTCTGTCCAGGAAAAGTCCAGCTATTGTTAATATAATGGGAATAGTTTGTACGGTATTGATGCAACCTGGCAGCCAAACAGAGTGGACCTGAATGTGCATGCATGAATAATGACAACTTCGCTCTACTAGTAAGTGGGGGTGGCAGATGTCCTTGAGTGAGCATGTATATTGTGTGGCCATCGCATTCAAAGTGACTGAGCTAGTACAGCAAAGAATCTGCATCAAATATTGCATTAAGCTTGAATGTTCCTCCACAGAAACTACTGGGATGATTCAGAAGGCCACAGCTATGGGTAACTGCTGATTGGCAGCTTCCTCACAACAATGTGGCTGCTCATGCATCATGTCTCTTGCAGAATTTTTGGAGAAACATCAAATCACCCAGGTGACTCAAGTCTCCCTATAGCTCAGATTTAGTGCCCTGCAACTTCTGGCTTTTCCCAAAACTAAAATCACCTTTGAAAGGGAAGAGAGCTCAGACATCCATGAGATTCAGGAAAATATGATGGGGGCAGCTGATGGCGATTGGGAAAACTGCAAGGTCCCAAGGTGCCTACTTGGAAAGAACTGAGGCATCATTGTCCTATGTACAATGTTTCTTGTATCTTGCATCTTCTTCAATATACGTCTCTACTTGTCATATTACATGGCTGGATACCTTCTGAACAGACCTTGTATATAAATACACACAAATATATATTTATATATAATACTCATATATACATACATATTTTATATATATATGGTCAAAGAACATTCTGAAACAACAGAAACAAGTAAAATCTTATTTTTCAAACCCTAAAGTTACTTCAGTTTCCTTACATAGCCTAAGTCACAAAGGTCTAACTAGATTGTCAACAAACTTTCTCTCCTTCAATTAACTGCCATTATTAACACATTCCAGCTGTAGGCTGGACTATCATCATTATCATAGAATGGTATTATTGAGAAAACAAAAGAACCATGACCTTAATCCATTTTGCCACTTGACATTAAGAGAATTAGAATTTAAAGTAAATTTGTATGATTACTGATGATTACATTTAAAATTAAACCAAAGATAGCATTATTACCTTTCAACCTTTGCTTTTACTTGTAGGATTTTCCAGAACTACTACAGTGGTGATTTATACTAAAAGAATATTCTCTTCATCCCTAAAGTGGCATTTTTCAAATAATACTGTTACCTTTATACAAATTACTTTATCAGTAAGCAGCATATTAGTGAAATACCTAAGAAATCTGTAGTATAGTATATAAATGAGTGTAAACATCATACCCTGAGGGGGGGACTTTTAAAACAACATTTCCCCCACAGCATAATCTTCCCATGTTCTCCTTTTCACTTTGCCTCAAAATTATCTTCTATTCCAAAATATTTCCAACTTCTTTTTTCTCAGGCCAAAACCCTGTACCCCTTCCAGGTATTAATCCAATATTGTCTTTTTCATAGAACGTTTCCTGACTTCTTCTCCCAGTCATAATTAATTGTTCCTCACCATGCACTTTCCGAAGAACTACCATAAAACACGCCACATTGTTTAGGACATAGAACAGAATCCCGTGGTTAGCCATCCATGGGCAGTGTCTAGTGACCGCACTCATGCAGTTGGTTTGTTACGGTGTAGCAATGACAAATTCAGATATCGGTACTACCTCAGGCATTTTCTTGGTTTCTGGCTTCAATTTTAATACTATAATTAATACATTCATGAAAAAGTCTTTTCTCCTCAAGGCCAACGGATTTTACTATACTACCCTTTACTCCTCTCCCTAATCATTTCTTTTACTGATCTTCCAATCATTTCCCTATATCAAATAAATTAAAATAAAATAACCCAGCTTGCAGTCTCCTTCTCCAATCTAACTCCTGCAATAATTTTGAGTGATTTCAATAAATGGAGAAAACCTATTCAATTTCTTAGTTTTTCAGTTTTTTAAATCTCTTCTTCTGTATTCATTTTCATCCCCAAATTACTTCAGCAACCTCACTCACAGCACCCTAATCTATAAAGTAACATATGACTCAGAATTTTTCTACATGTAAAAGATTTAAACTGTTTTCAGCACTTTTATTCCCTTGTTCTTTCTGGAAACTGTCATTCCTTGATGTGTATTTTCTGTTGATCAGTTTCTTTGTGTTCTCATTCTTTTTTACTAAACCTGCTGTATCACAGTTTTCCCTCACCAAAAATCTCAATCAATCCTTGTATTTGTCCTTCATCAACCCTAGATCACTTCGAAAATCTGATTGTACCTCTTTTGCATCTCAGCTGCATAACAAAGCAGAAAAGATGTGCTGACAGACTGGGTCGGTACTAGTGGGTGGTTTCCAGAGTATTTTCAAACTCAACAACATACTTAAACCAAACATTCAACTCCCAGCTAAACCCTGCTCCACTTACCAGATTCTCTAACTGAGTTAACTGAACCACCATTTATTACAGACTCTTCGACTTCAGCATGTTTTAAAGCAACACAGTCAAAGCAACACAGTGTCCTAAACATCTCTAATATCTGATCCTCAATTCCCACCGTCAATGCCTTAGTTGAAGGCCCCAGGATTTCTCTCCTACAGTAGGTCTGTGGCTCCCTAACTAGTATCTTTTCAGTTTTTTCCAAATATTTTTCCATGTGGTTGCCAAAGTGATCATTTTGAAATTCATATCTGACCACATCACTCTCCTGGTTTAAAAAAAATAGCCATAAGTGGGTTTTGTTACCAAGAGAATGAACACTAAATCCCTTGACTAGTATACAAGGTCATTTAATAACTGGCCCCAACATACCTCTCTAAGTTTCACTTTAATCACTTCAACTCCTTTACTCCATAGTCAACAATGAACTATTGTGGTACCCTGCAACTTGCATGGCGTGGATCTTCTGTCTGGAAAGAACCCAGCTGTTGTCCACCTGATAACTCTTACTACTCCTTCGATTCATAGGGCAAGCATCCATCACCTCCTTTGTGAAGCCTGCCCTAGTTTCCCCATGACTTCATAATAACTAGACAAAGGTAAGCTCACCCTTCTTTGTACAACCAATGGCCTTTAACTACTCTATGTAGTTAATATTTCTCACACATCCCTCCTATGGGTCTGTGAGTACCTTAAAAGCAGGAACCATGCCACATTCATCTCAGTTTCCCAGTATATAGAACAAGTGTGGATAAATAGTAGGCATTTAGCACATGTTTGTTAGATAACTATATCAGAGAGTCTGTGAGAATGAACTACTCCTATGACATTTAAGACATGTGGGCTCTCATATTGACTAGATATATGGTATTCAATATAGAACTGTTTCAATAGCTGACATCATAATTGCTTTCACATATAGCAAGATAAAGGACAAACTGAAGACATTACCCATATATAATCCCACTCACAGAACCAATAAACTTTTTAAGAATATACAAGAATATATATATATATACATATATATATACATATATATATATATATATATACACACATGTATATATATAATCTGCAAATATCAACATGGTATCACAGAATGATGTCATAAAATATAATCTCATCTCAAGTATTTTCATGTGACTTTTAAATACTCAATATTTCCAAAGTTTTATTTCTGTACCTACAAAAGCTGGTCATTAAATACAATGAAGGGATATTGTTAGGAAGTTATGTGAGTGGTTATATACACTCTCTTACTAAAAACATGATAGTTGATTATGGGAGTTCTTTTTGCCATGGATCTAAATACTTATTTATCTATATCTACTCTTCTGTTTATATTGAAAACATTCTGAATACATCTTCAGAATACAAAACCTCCATATGTAGTTCATGTAGTTTTAAATGTCTATGAGGGTCTCTGGGCAACAATATTTCTGTCCATCTGTGAAGAAACTGTCCTGGTTAAAAAAACTGTTGATAAGGAATCAAAACAACTTCTCTCCTCAATAATTTATAGGAAACTTGAGTAACAATGATAAATTTATTAGTAATTTGAGGCAAATGAAAATAAAACAATGAAAGCAGACAAATGAAATATGAAATGCATGCAAAAAAAACCTTAAATTTTGTATTTGTTTCTGGATGAGGCTGGATGTCAGAAATATATCCCAGCATTTAGCTCCAAGCAGATTCAAGATGGTGCTACCTGCAGTCCTGATAGAAGACAGCACTCCATACAATTGGCTGGCTCCCCATTTGTATTCCTAGCTGTGAATCTTGGTCTCCAGATCACCCCTCTAGCCCAGATGGTAGCTGCATTTCATTCCACAGCTGCCTGGACATCTGTACATCCGTCCTGATTTCTCAACAAAGCACTTGTCTGATGATTAATGAAATATTGTTTCTCTGAGTTTCAGGTCCTTTAGCTCTGATTCTGTAGCTTTCACTTTCTCTGAAAATTTAATATTGCTCAGTAGAATTATACATACTATGTCACCAGATTTTTGTCCCTACAATTTACTTTTAAAATATTGTCAAACTACATTAATTAAGCAACAGTATTTGCAAAATATTATGCTAGACATTAGGTCTCAGGGTAAAAGGAAGAAGAAAGACACAAAGAAATGAAGAAGAATTATTTCTAGGACTCATGTCTAGACAGGAGAGGAACACGAAAACAAATAATTATAAGAAAGAATGACAATTGCTTTGTTTGGAATTTGTTTGGAGCTATGCCATGAAAATTTAGACATTCTTAACTCTAAGGGTGGATATTAACTTAATATTTCCAGTATTCAGTGACTACATGTTCGCAATAAAAAGTTATTTGATTAAATGTATTTTTCATTTTCCAACAAGTAAATTTATATAAAAAATACAATACACCAAAATCAAATACATAAAATCAGTTATATGTTTAACATACTACTTTTATTATAAAAAGGCATACAAAAATTCATATTATCTGGAAAAGACAGCATATGTATTCTTTATATTGTAGCAATTATTGGGGCTGAATGGCCACATCAGGCACCAAGAAGGGTAAACCAGCTAAAATTCTTTACATGGGAGTGTTACTAATTTAGAATATAGCGGGGTTCTGTCCCCACTGCCAGGCCTTGTTGTTTGTTCCAGTTTCCATCTGGACCTTGTTATCATCCAGTCCTGTTGAGCTGCCCGTTAGCCTCCTCAGATTCTACAATCTGTTAAAGACATCTCTACCCCACTCTCTGGCTGAGCAAAAAGCAGGAAAGATCAGCAGGCTCCAAAGCTCACTGAAGGTTTCCCTTTCCATGTTCCCATGCTACCTTTTTAAAAATTTGACTTCTTTCAGATAACTGCAGATTCACATGCAGTTGAAAGAAATATTGCAGGCAGACTCCCTGTACTCTTTGCCGAGTTCCCCCCTACGGTAACACCTTGAAAAACTATAGTATCATAGATATTTATGATACAGTCCACTGTCCTTAATGCGGGTGGGATTTCTTCAGTGTACTCATACTTAAGCGTGTGTGTGCATGCATGTGTGTATATGAATTTACCTGTGTACATGTATGTATGTGGATGGTGGTTGTGGGTGTGTACAGTTCTATGCACTTTTATCACATGTGCAGGTTCATGTATTCACGAGCAAAGTCAAGACACAGAACGATTCCACCACCACAAATATCCCTTATGTTGTTCTTTCATAACCACAGCCATACACTTCTAGCTTGCCCCTCCCACCTACACTTCTTTCCTAAACTCTAGAACCCATTAACTGGTTTGTCATGTCTATAATTTTCTAATTTCAGGAATGTTATATATCCCTGGCTGGTGTGGCTCAGTAGATTGAGTGCCAGCCTGAAAACCAAAGGGTCACCGAATTGATTCCCAGTCAGGGCACATGCCTGGGTTGCGGGTCAGGTCCCCAGTAGTGGGTGCTTGAGAGGCAACCACACATTGATGTTTCTCTCCCTCTCTTCTCCCTCCCTTCCCCCTCTCTAAAAAAAATAACTAAATAAAATCTTTAAAAAAACGAATGTTATATCAATGGAGTTACATGGAATGTAACCTTTTAGGATTAGCTTTTTCCCCCACTGAGCATAACACTCTTTAGTTTCACACAACTTGTTTAGTGCATCATTAATTAGTTATTTTTTATTGCTAAGTAGTGTACGGTGGTACTATTGGTACCATGCTACATGTTTTAGTGCATTCCATTCAAACAAGGCATCTCAGAAGGGACCATGGGATTTTGAATCAGGCAAGCTTGGGTTCAATCTCAAGCAATGTAGACTTGCAAAAGTTATATAACTTTTTAAATGTATACATCAACCTCAAATATTTTTAGAACATTAAATTAGGTATTTAGAGATATCTAGTGTGGTTCCTGGCATCAATAAATGGTAGTTAATAAGGGATTGGCATTCACCAAGAATAAAATATTGGTAAAAAGTGCAGGGTAAAGTGATACTTTCCCTACTGATAACCAGTTTCTTCTTATTTACCTATGGTTTGATTTTTCAGGTGAGTTCTTCTATTTAAGGACTTCTCAGAGTTGTTTTTGTTTATTTGATCTAATAAATTACCCAGTGTACATCTGCAACCCAAAGCTCTTAAATGTACTAAAATTGACAGTTCTGGAGATCGATCTGGTTGGTCAATTGAGAGATGCACGTGCAACGAAGTGAGCCTGGGAAACTAGCATCTTAAAAATCAAATATTTTGAAGACCAAAACTAAACAAAAAAGAATATTATTTTACATTCATTCATGTTAAGATAAAAAATATTTTATTAAGAAGGATCCACATGGACATCAGTGCAATTATTTTCAAACATTTAATCAACAAAGATTTCTTCCCTTTTGTTGCTTCTCATTCCCTGTATACTAAATCCAAAACTTTATGCTCTTATGACTAAAAAAATCAGTTATTAATAATAAATGCATTTTATAAATCAGAGCCATAGAGCTGCCATTCAAAACTTCTAATCTGCATGGAATGCTACCATCTGGCTGATAGAATTTAAGTAAAAACAAAAAAAAATGTAGTTAACCTGAAAAATCTCATCATGCAAAAACATGGGAAAAATTAAGATTTTTGTAACAGTAAAAATAGATCTCAAATCCCTATTATTACCATTCATTACAGATTCTGAGGGGCCAAAAAACCTAGCTTAATCTGAATCATTTTCTCCATGTTAATGAATGTATGCCTCAGCCCAATTACAAGTCTAAATTCTCTCACCATATCTTATTTATTACAAATTGGGGAAAATAACTTTAGGAAAGGGCCTTATGCTATAAACTTTAAAAACTGCCCTAATAATTAATGGGCTTCAATGAAGTGTCTTAATTAACACTTCAGCAATTGTATTTTATGCAGGTACAGAGTTATCCATTCATTTCTGAAAGGAAGGCTTTTTTTCTTTAACAAATTTTCCTATAGTTTTGAACAAACATGTTCAAGATTTAATACTAATTTTTAACCTCTAGGTCTTCCTCTTCAACCCAAGAGGTAACATAGCACAGACTTTAAAGTCATCCGGACACTGGCCCAAATCTTAGCTTGTCCAGTTAAGCCCTTGTGACCTTGGGTAAATTATTTAAATACCCTAAGACTCGGTTTCTTCCTCTGTAAAACTGGGAGAATAATGTGAGTACATCATGGTTGGTACACAATAAGGTTTTGATAAATACTCTTGATCCAATGACTGATAATTAATATGAAAAACAATATTTCAGATAAGATCATTCTACTGATTGTCTTTATATTTTCTTTCCTCATTTACAGAAATTTGCCAAAAGAATTTTTTAAAATTCTTTGTGTATTTTTCATTCACCTTTTATTACTCTAGAACATAAAACAAAACTATGACCTTAACATGAATTTCTAGACACTAATGATTTCTGGATAACTGCATGTGTTTTTTAAAAATGGATATTGTAGATAGATGTTGCATTCTGATGCCTCAGTAGTTACATGGAATTAACAAGATACTATTCTCTCCAAGCCCCAGTTTCCTTGTGTGTAAAATGAGATAATAGCACTGAGCTTACAGGATTATTCTAAGAACAAAATACCATGATGTAGGTATGGTACTTGGCACCATGCTTAACAATCCTTTCCTTTCATAAAAAAAATGTTTATGTTTTATTACTCCATATTACTTCAAAAATCATGATCAACAGGTATGCCACCTTGACATACCAGACCAGTATTTCAAAAGGAATAAAACAGAGTATGTTTTATTTCACTTTTAATTTTTTATTGTTGTTCAATTACATTTGTCCCCATTTTCCCCCATTTTTCCCCATTATTCTCTCCTGTACTACTCACACTCCACCTCCCACATTCAATCCTCCTCCACCATTGTCTTTGTCCATGAGTCCTTTATACATGTTCCTTGACTGGACTCTTCCCCTTCTTTCCCTCATTTATCCTTCTCCCCTCTTTCCTCTGGTCTCTATCAGTTTGTTCTTTATTTCCATGTCCCTGGTTCTATTTTGCTCATTTGTTTGTTTTGTTCATTAGATTCCACTTATAGGTGAGATCTTATGGTATCGTCTTTCACCGCCTGTCATATTTCACTTAGCATAATGCTCTCCAGTTCCATCCATGCTGTCATGAAGGGTGGGAGTCCCTTCTTGCTTTCTGCAGCTACTATTCTTTTTGATCCACTAATATACTGATGGGCACATAGGCTGTTTCTAGCACTTGGCTATTGTAAATAATGTTGTTATGAACATTGGGGTGTGTAGGTTCTTTAGAATTGGCACTTCAGGATTCTTAGGGTATAATCCCAACAGTGGTATTGCTAGATCAAAAGGCAGTTCCATTCTTAGTTTTCTGAGGAAATCCCATACTGTTTTCCACAGTGGCTGCACCAGTCTGCATTCCCACCAACAGTGCACTAGGGTTCCCTTTTCTCCACAACCTCGCCAACACTTGTTTATTGATTTGTTTATGATGGCCATTCTGACCAGTGTGAAGTGGTATCTCATTATGGTTTTAGTTTGCATCTCTCTGGTGGCTAGTGATGCTGAGCATCCTTTCATACGCCTATGGGCCCTCTGTATGTCCTCTTTAGAGAAGTGCCTGTTCAGATGCTTTGTTAAACAGGCTATATTTTAATGCTTCTTTTTTAAAATATACGTCCTAATGTTGTCATACTGCTTTCAGAATGAATGCACAAGAATTGTATCATAGCAAATGGGAAAACATTATATCACTCTATGTGAACGACATGACCACTTATCATATATTAATTATTGCAACAGGAGTTAACTGGAACTCGTACCTAGTTATTGTCAAAGGAATGACTCAAGATGAATTATGCTCAAACTAAAATCAGTGTCTTTAGAGACATGCTTCACAATTTGGTTATTATGGTTTTTTGGCAACTAACTTTGCTTGATTACTCAGGGGTATATTTCATAGTATCAAGAAAATGTCATTTTAATCACAAACAATTATCCCACACTATTTATGAGGGAAAATATTGATAATGATAATATAAATCTTTGAACTGCCTATTAAATTTCCTAAGATCTCCATTTAGTCCTTTAAAAAACCAACCTTTATCTATCACAAACCAGCTCCTTTGTCATGGTTCTTAAAATTATAACTAATTCCAAACTCCTTTACTCTCAGAGATCAATTGTTTATTGACAAAGTTTAAACCAGCAAAACCTATAGTGAGTCCCTAAAGGACTGTCTCCTTTAAAAATATCTCCTAAACAATGAGTATTGCATAATCATTTGTGCTGTTATAAAGTGACACTGATCTCTATTTTTCAGAAAGAGGAATAAAACAATATAGTTGAAAGAGGTACACACTAATAGGTACTTAAACTTGAGGATAAAACTATAAAATACTGTAACTATAGCAATGAGGTAAATAGTGACTAGGCCTTGTGGAAGTAACCTAGGCTAAAATAATAAAAAAATGTCTTAGGTGGTGGGGAGTGGAGAGAGGGAAGAACTACATCTTAAGAGCATCATGACTCTCTTAGGCAATTTATATGCTATCCTTCATTTAATCCTAAGGCTGACTCTGTCCAGGAGTTATTACTAGTTTCCCGATAGTACTAATGAAGCACGACGTCTCTCAGTGGTTTAATAACTTGTCCAAAGACATTGAAAATTCAGCCATAATTTAATCTTCACCTTTCCAAGGATTTCTGCATCATAAGTTGTCTGTCCCTTAAGCATTTGGGCCAGTCTTCATCTACTATAATGGCCTCTAATTGCTATCTCACAGGTATATTAATAAAATTTAAAAATTTCTTTAATCTCTTTGGAAGAAGCATAGCATATAAATTCCAAGTGTTACTCTGCTGTAACCTTAAAGACCAGTATAGTTTCACAACTACAAAAAAAACCATTTCTTTATTGTTTGGACTCTGCTAAGTTCTACATCCATATTCTGGAGGGTGTAAGGGGACAAAATGGTAATGGAAAAAATGTAATAAAAGTTGTATATAAAAATAATAAAATTAAGAAACCTGCCATTATATACTATAAAACTTTGCTGTTTATGCCATTTTGCATTATTGTAATTTATTTGAGTAGTTCTGGAGAACTGTGTTTTCTTTTGATACAATGCCTTTACTTTTATGGTAAAACTTCTGACATCTTTCCATTGGAACATAATGATTAACATCTTTGCTTTAGGCCAGAAGCTGAAAACTGATAGGCCCCTGCACACAGCGACACCTTTCACAGCCACACGCTTCAGCAGCTACGAATTCTCCAGCCCAGTGCCAGAAGGTGACATTTTGATAAATTTGCAAATGATTTTCAAACTATTTATTAGTTCAATACATGAAAAAGTACACCTTTGGTAATGACATTTTGTTCTCAAAAACAAATTCATATCCTTTCCCAATTTATTTATTTTTAAAATGAGCTACTTACAGAATTTTTGAAAATACCACCAATAACTTTTAATTAACAAATGTCACACTTGTATTTCTCATCTCATTATGCTCAAAAGCATTGCATTTTTATTCCAAGTCCAAAATTATTTTCCCAGAAATAAAAATCACTGACATGACTCTTTATAATTTTCCTTGAAATGACTGAGACAAACATCATTTTTCCTTCTTCCTCTAGGTTAAAATAAGACCAAGTGATTTTAAAGTTATTTTTCTCAGTATCAAAAAATAGGCCAATGGTTAAAATAAAAACAGCATGGATACAGGAAAACAATCCAGAGCACTACTAATGTCACTTGTGTGATGTGGTGTTAATAATCACATCCAGACACCAAGCACCTACTAAGTTTTTCTGTGCTCAGAACATGATAGTTTTCTAGCTGCATGAAAATAAAGATGTAGATGTAAAAGCTATCAGTTTTAATAAATCCATTGGTGTTTTGAACTTTCTGCTTTCTCTTTATTTACAGGAGAAATCAACTTCAAGACAATTTTGGAAAAAAATCATACCTTTACTATCATAATAAAACTAACACTTAATTTTAGTATGTTAAAATTCAGACATGTATATACATGCATGCTTCTTGCATAGTTTTAATTATGTTGTAAACAAGATTATAGACACCATCTTACATTTGCCCAGTATTTAAATGGTGAAGTTGTTTTTGATTAACACAAATGAGCAGAGGTAGCTGGTTCTATTACAAAACTTACATTATAACTAAAAAGTAGTTACAAATTATTACCATATCATTACCACATTGATGGTCCTAGAAAGGACCATTTCATCATCTGACCCTGAACTCTGAAAGAACAATGTTATAGGTTTACTTGTGTCCCCATAAATTTATAAATTTGAAGTCTTAACCCCCAGTACCTCAGAAGGTGACCTTTTTGGCAAAAAGGGTTATTGCAGGTGTAATTAGTTAAAAGCATCTGACTGCAGTAGAATGGGCTCCTAAACCAAGTGAGTGATGTCCTTATAAAAATCAAGCTACACAAACAGATACACGTGCACACAGGGAAAATGCCATTAGAAGGTTGGAGTTATGCTGCCACAAACCAGAGAACCACCAGAAGCAAGATCCATTCTTAGCACTGTCAGAGGGAGAATGGCCGTGCTGACACCTTGATATCAGACTTCTGACCTCCAGAACTATGAGAACATAAATTTTTGTTGTTCTATGCCACCCAGTTTATGGTACTTTGTTATAACATCCCTTGAAAACTAATATGAACAACATATCAAAAGATTTTACACTATTGCCCTCTACACAATCAACAAAATATAACACCTTCCTAAGAAGTCTTACTGTCCCTTAAATCCCTTCATGCCATTTCTCAAATTGCCACCACAGTTCTTTCGTAAATTAATAATGCACTCATTTTGGCAATGTGAATGGGTGCAACCACTGTGGATATTACTGTAGAGGCTTCCTAGAAAATTAAAAATAAAACAATCATATGATCCAGGAATCCCACTTTTGGATTTGTAGCCCAAAGAAATAAGTGCAGAATATGGGAAAATACATCTGCATTCTTGTGTTTATTGCAACATTATTCACAACAGCTAAGACCCAGGAACAACCTACATGTCCATCAGCAGATGAATGGATAAAGGAGATGACACACACAGACACCTATTATTCAGCCATGAGAAAGGAAATCTTGCAATTCGTGACAAAATGGATGAGGCTTGGGAGAATGATGAAGTAAACCAGACTGAGAAAGGCAAAGACTGCCTGATACCATTTATAAGTGGAATCTAAAAAAGTCAAATTCTTAGAAACAGAGGTGGAGAAGCAATCCCCTGGGTCTGGGATGTGGAGAAAATAGGGAGGTGTTGGTACAACGGTACAAGCTTTCAGCTGCAAAATAAATAATGTGTGCAGATCTGATGTATAACATGGTGACTCTACTTGATACAATTGCAATTTGCTAAGAGAGTAGACTTAAATGTTCTCACTAATAAAAAAGTAAATAAATATGTGAGGTGAAAAATGAAAAAAAAATAATTATTTTCTCAACTAAACTTACCCAATCCTAGTTTTTTAAAAGAATTGTAATCAACTTTACTCTTCTGTTTAAATTACTATAATGACTTCATGTCTATAGGGAAAAATTAAATATAGTATGAAAATACAGTAGTGATAGCTTTAATATTTGTGATAATCTACTTTGGGCTATGTACAAGGTTTAGCCACATTTTTTATATTCTCTTAGCCTCCCTTTAATTAAGTATTAGTATTCCCATAATCAAAGATTAAAAAACAAGCAAATAAGCAAACAAAAAACCTAACACTTAGTGCGGAAGTGAATTACCCACGTCCATACCACTAAAGAAGGGCCAGGCCTGGATATCGAGCAGGGCTGTCTTCCTCCAGAGCACACACAGGAGCCACCACGTAAAGATGTTAATAACTGAAAATCCCTCCCAGATTTGGCTTCTACTTGTGTTGTACTTCCGTGTTATTTTTGCACTTCCCACCAACCTTCCCATCACCCGACCTGCCCTCTCCTGCACTCATAAATTATGTGCTGGGTGTTTTCCTGCCCATTACTTTTGCCAACACTTTTTCCCCTTGCTCCTTTGAAAACCCAACCAAACTGACAACACTCGTATTTATGAGTTGACAATTATCAATTCTTCTCTAAAGTCTAGTTATAGTCTCCTTAAAAAATGGTGACAATCAGTGCCTGTTTTCTGAATTTGTAGTAATCTGGAAGGATGTCAATTATAGCATTTAAGCAATTATATTACTATTCACAGGTCTGTATCTTCCTTCTAGACCGTAAACTTAAGGCAAGCACATTGTATACATATCATAGTACCTCCAACAAATGATATACATTTTTAAACTGCATAAGTGAATAAGTGAGATACAGCATCTTTCAGCTTTAGTTGAGCATAACAAATAAATTGTAAGATAAAGTATACAATGACATGATTTGATACACACCTGCACTGTGAAAAGTCGCCTCCTCTCAAGTTAAGTACCTCCATCATTTCACTTATTTACCCTATATACCCTTTTTCTCCCCCGTTTTTGTGAGAACGTAAACATGATTAAGTTAAGAGGTTTTTTATGGTTGCAAGTTTTTGCTATTTTAAACAATATTTTAATATTTGTACCAAAGTGTATGTATTCTTTCTCTTTAATGGATCTTTCTGAAACCAAAGAAGACAGCATTTCCTAGCCCCAAGTAACTACTGAATACCTGTTTGAATAAATGTTGAATCTTAAACATATTTCCTTGAATATTACTGTGGGGGAACTCAAAGATGCAACATGGTTGCAACAGCAAAGTAGTTTAGGAACTGCTGGACTTTCTGTCTAACCTTCTGTGACTGTCTAACTCTCTGTAGCCTCAGGCTTGGTTTACCAACAAGAAAACTGGAGCCCAAAGATAAATAAATGTCATGCCCCCAGGAAAAAGGTTACTGAATGTACAGAGTGTGATAGCAGCTTGAATCTGTTAATTTAGGAATGCATTGCTCTCTCTGGCAGTCAAAATATCTTCCCGCCATATGGTTTTACTGTTAACCCCCTATAAAGAGAGGGACCCTGTCCTGGGAGGGGTGGATAATTCCCTGCTGGCCACCACTGGGAACACAGTTGTTTTGCCCGTGTATGTAAGTTTCTCCTATTAAACTTCTTATATATTTGAATAAGGCTACATGTCAGTTCTCCAGAATTGATCCTGAATCTAGACTTTTGGGGTTTTTCTCCAACAATTAGCCAGCAGGTAAAATAAATAGGATAGATCTATATATATCGACACTGTTAAATCTAAAAGACATAATGTTAATGTTGAAGGGTCGAAAGCAAGCAGAGAAAGTATATAGTTTTGTACCTATGATGATTTAGATAAAAATTTGCAATGTATAATGATTTATAGTATCTATGATCAAATATACATATATCAATATGATGCATGTGATTAATAAATGACAAGTTCCTAGAATGGGAAGGAGAGTAAAGGTGTAATAGAAAGGAATTTAGTTGTTTATTATGTTTTATTTCTAAAGATATATCAACACAAAATATCACATGCAAAAATAAGAGATATAAAGTTAAAGTACTAAATGTTATCAATTTATTAAAACAGGTTAAGCAGTGCCTAGATAACTGATTATTTTCTGAATTTTTAATTATTTGAATTATTCCCTAATTAAAAATAAAAACAAATCATTTAAAATGTGTAGGATCAATATAGAGGGAAAGGAAATTAAAAAATCACCATCAGTCAAGATTCATTAATGGACACTAAAATTAGTGGACAAAAAGTGAGGACAAACAAAACGTTTGTGTAGCCTCAAAGTATCTCTTCCAAGGCACTTGTATTAATTACAAAGGGAAATACAGCAACTTTGCAGTGGAGAAACCCAGCGGACACCACCTTATCCACGTGCTCAAGGTGGGTAATGTGACCAATGAAAAGACATATGACATCACAAAACCCACTGTGAGAGAAATGATGTGATTTCTCTCAGACTCTTGACAAGAATGCATAACTTAATTTGAATCATAGGAAAATCTCATACAAAACTACACTGAGGAATATTCTATAAAACAACTGAGTGGTATTCCTCAAAAGTGTCAAAAATCATGAAAGGCAAAAAAAGACTGAAGACCTGTCACAGACTGGAAGAGACTAAAGATGAATAACAACTAAATGCAAAGCGGGAGAGTGGTGCAGAAACGACATTGCAGGGAAAACTGGTGAGTGCACGTAAGGCCCCTACCACGCCAACGTCATTCGCTGGTTTTGATGGTTGTCCTAGTTACACTACATGGTACCATTAAAGGAAGGGAGGGATGTTGGGAAACCCTCTCTATTATTTTTGCCATGTCTCTGTCTACCTAAAATTAGTTATTTTTTAAAATAAAAAAGTGTGCATGACTATTAATCCCATCAGTTTACCTATAGGAATGTATCTCAAGGATGTAATCCACAAAAGCCCACAAGGCTCGATGTGTTCATGTAACAGGGTACAGCCTAGAGGGGGGCCCAAATAGGGATTTGGAATGGGGTCCAGAACTCAAGGTGTTCAGGAAATGTTAGGATGTCCTAACCACCCCCACCACCAGCCACATGTGTGGGTTGGGGGAAGGGACAAATGGAGCAGGGCTATTGAGAGCTATTTTGCATAGCAACAGCTTTGCAGCTAACCTCTGGTGTGGTCATTTAACATATCTATAACCCTTGACTGGTTACATAGATATGTTAAATAGCTATGGCCCTGCTCTGAGCCAGGGGGGATGGAAGTAACTTCCCCACCAAGATATAACTGGGGGCAGGTCCCCCAAGTTACACTGCCTGCATGAGAACTTGGAGAAGATTGGCTCCATGACATGGGGCCATGCCTGCCCAGACTCACAATGGCAGCCCAGTAAAGCTGTAAGGATATGAGAGTGCTGGCAAGTGTAGCCAACTGTGGAGGAGTCAGAAATGGTGCTGCAGAGGAAGACTGGTGCAGGGATTTAAACCTAGACACGGCAGCCTTTGGAGGGAGAACCTAGAACCACACAGCTTTGCCAGAGTGGGGACTCCCACGGCCATTGTGCAGAGAGGAAAACTCGGCTGTGGCAATAGAAAGGAGAGAGCCACACGCTCCTGGCAAAGGGAGGACCTTGGCAGCCATTGAAGGAGAGCCAGGCGGCTTTGCCAGAGTGAGGACCCCCGCAGCTTTAGAAGGGGGAACCACCACCCGGCTTTAGCAGAGATCCCAAAGAAACAGTTGATGGTGCCAAGGACTGAGGGAGGCCTACCAGCCAAGATGGATTACTGGGAAGAACCAGGGGTCTCCTGAGCCTCAGACTTTTATTTCTTTTCCTAAGATATGGTACCCCAGACTGAGCAAAGCAGGGAAGGAAGGACTGTGTGTGTTTGTGGGTATTTTAAGGGACTTTGGGATTTTGATGAAGACATTAGGCCACTACTTTAAGTCTGTACAGCATTAAATAAACATTTCCTTTCCTTTTCACAAATCTCTAGCATTGAGAGATGTCTTTCCTTTAAGGCGGCAGACATAACAAACCTGGGGGGTTCCTTTTGGTAATAGTGCATTGCCCTTGGCCCCCCCTTGTGTTCTGTGACATTCATACATGTTCATATGTGTGTATTCTCTTTTTTTTTAAGATTTTATTTATTTATTTTTAGAGAGGGAAGGGAGAGGGAGAGAGAGAGAGAGAAACATCAGTGTGTAGTTGCTGGGGGACATGGCCTGCAACCTAGGCATGTGCCCTGACTGGGAATCGAACCTGCGATGCCTGGTTCGCAGCCCGTGCTCAATCCACTGAGCTACGCCAGCCAGGGCTATATGTGTGTATTCTCTTATGGCATGGTTTAAAAAATTAAAATGGAAATAACCTAAGCCCAATAAATAATTGTTACATCACTATATGCTGTCATAAAATTTATAATATTCCTTTAGATTTATTGACATATAAAGATGTTTGCAATCTATTGTAATGTAACATAAAAACTGTAAAAACTTACTTTATGTGTAAGTTTAAATTTTTTTACTTTAAATATAAAAATTCCTATTTCTGAACATGTGCAAAGAAATTGATCTTAAACAATATTAACATTCCCTTTCTATGTGAATTAAGATAATGGGTGCTTTGATCATAGATGTGTATTTTCAATAGTTCTGACAGTGCTATTAAAAATTGTGTTGTTTGCAGAATTCAAGATATTTTGGTGATGGATACCAGAAAAAACAAAGTAATATTATAAATAAAGCTGCTCATCTTATTATCATTTTAGTAGTATTTATGCAAATGTAGACTTTAAAAAAATTATCACTGGAGCAGAGATTTCACCCTCAGGATAGCAATGAATCTCTGACACATCTGAAAAGAACTGGGATCATTTTCAAAGAAAGACAGCACCATCCAGAGAGTCCCCGTTAGGGAATGATTGATCGGTTAATCACATCTGTGTGCAGGAGGAAAGCTCCTTAAACCCTGACATCCTTTAATTAAAATGGAACTGTATTGTTTCTAACAACACAATTTTTCTTCAAAAACAAATTGTTTTAGCGCGAATATTTCAAGCATGCTTTCAACTCCAGTCATAGTATAATTTTTAACTATTACTATATAGTGTTTATTTAAAGTGATACACATTTTGGTCAGAAATTATGGTTTGGCCCAGAATGGCATCAATGTATCCTACCAATAGAGAACTTAATTTTTTATAAAAGGATCCTTAACTTGTGTTTATCTATGTCAAAAGAATATGACTATCAGAGGGGAAAAAGGCTTTATGATTGTACTTATCAGAAATTCAAAGTCAAGAGGCGTTAAGAGAAGGTTTAAGGCTAACATTTCTAGTTCAGGATGATGCGTTTCCCAACCATACCACAATTTGCATCCTTAATCATATGCTACAGTATGGGAAAGCATGAATTCAGCCATTAACCACCTGCAGGGATACAGAGATGAATAGCCAGTCTCTGCCCTCCAGGTGTTAGTGAGAAGAGGTCAGGCATCCAAACAAAATGTTTGAGCAGCACTCCATATATAATCCCAATGGGGGCTCGAAACTAATAGCAACTAGGAGTCTTTTTAAAAATGTGAATAATCATAACAAACCTCATATTATGAAAACAGTTTGCCAAAAGGATTTGTTCACAATTATTTTAGATCTCCCGATTACAGTTTATTTTTCCCCATTTCACATTACAAATGCACAAACCATATGGGTAAATGTAAATGGCCTCCAGTTAAATACATGTACATTTATCTTCCTCATATTGTTCTAAACAAACACTACTTCTGAACACACACCTAAAGGATTTTTTTTCCTTTTTTGGTAAGGTTTTTCAAGTGGACACATGTTGGTGTCCTCAGTGTCAGTTACGTAAACCTTGTCACTTCAGTAGAAATGCTACTACACATTTTTTAATACTGACCTGCAGATGCTTTGACAGATATACCACTCTCACCCTTGTTTGACAAGTGGGGGCAAACATACTTCGTGGATATTTTCAATCTGGGCATCTAATTAACAAATATTTGCAGGAACCAACCTCATGCCAGTCACTAGACCAAGTGTTTAATGAGTGACTGAGATGAGAGAGTCATGACTCTTGACAGTGAGGAGCTCATCTCTCAGGGGAAATTTAAAGTAGTGGTCTTGAGAGTGCTTAACTAAAAACACATATAATGCAAGGAGTGTGATTTAGAGGGAAGGGCATCAGACTCCAGAGACCTTCACATCTGCACTCAAATTCCGACCTACACACTAGCTGAATGAGCTTAACCTCTCAGCGATGCAGTATCCTCACCTTTGAAATACACACAACACAGCTCCATTCAACCTGCATGGAGGCTATGAGGATTCTATAAGAACTCATGAGAATGTGTCAGAAGAGTACTTTACCTACTGAGGCTGCTCAATGATTAGAAATTGCCTTATCCTGTGCCTTAGGACAACAGAAGAGAGAGCGGCTAGTTGTGTTTACTGCTCTGTTGTAGACTCAATTTTTTTCTTACCCAAGCTGCCCATTTCTTTTTCATAAAGGAAATGATCTTGCCATACTTACTCTAGAAGTGGCTCCATGTACAATAAAGTGTTTCTATATTTATAAAAATTAGACACTGATTCCATTTAAGTGTTCATTTTCAGAAAGAAGCATCTTAGTAAAAAGAGATGGTGGACATAATATATTCTAAATTAAGAATGTGGTGAGCTTTCAGGGAAATATTAAAATTTTTCTAAAGTTCATTTTTGGTCCAACTAGAATAGTAGCCCTTAAAATGTACTGATAAAGATTTTAAGTACTTCATTTCTGAAAAAAAAGCGTAATTTTTTAAATTGAGAAAATAGCATTCTCTCAGCTAAAATATATGCATAATTCAATAGGGACCCAGTTCAATTGTTTTATTTCATGGAGAAGACAGTTTTTAACAATTCATATTGTTTTGGCACAGAAATAAATTACAGTGCTAAAAAGACCCAGAATAAATATAATGACAGCATACCTCATGTTGAATACTCCTCCATCTTCCCAACAGTTTGCCTAAGGGGAAAAACACCTAAGAAGTACTTCTGCAGTTCTTTCAAACAATGCACTCCTACTCATTAGGTAAGATTCCTTTGGGAAACAGACTGCTCATAACAGAAAAGAACAACACTGATATGCAGTTTAAACTGATGATTTTCAGGGAGCTTGGCTATCAGGTGTCTGTGAATTCATTGCTCTACAGCTGACCATTTTCTGGTCAAGGTTATTGACCCTAATAGGACATGTCAGTGCGGTAAAGATGAAATGTTTAGGAACAGAACATGTTGAAATGGATTTCCGGCTACCAATACATTGCTAGGCATCTTTCAACTGCAGCTTTTTTCTGATTCATTTGTGGGTGGTTTTAATATCTTTAGGAGCTTCTCTTGTTCAGCAGAGCTCGGCACAGTATCTTTCCAATGCTATTTATTATTTTGGCACCGGTTTCTATATATGCAAGTACTTTCATTTTTACAGCATATAAAATTATTTTCCATATATTTTTAAATGGGAAAATACTTTTCTAAAGTTTTTTTTCTTATTTTCTTTTCTAGTTTCAATAAATAACAGAAGTATATCTCAATATTCATTTCTGCAATAAAGCCTTAATAAATAAGCCAAACAACTCATGCAAAGATAAATTTCATTCATTTAGTAAATTGATTTATTAAATCAATGAACAAAATCATACTATTCACTAAAATCATTGTTAATATAGTTATGTCATTATTCACTTTTAAACAGTTTTTAGTTGTAAGCACTTAAAACTCTATCTTAAGTCTTACTACAATGAAGGAAAGACATAATTAAACAGCTCTTCAGATAGGAAAACACAGACACACAAAAGAAAAATAAGTTTTCAAAAGTCATATAATTATCAAATGATAAAATGCAGATACGGTCTCGTGTGTCATGGACATATACTCCAGAGTCTATCTCTTAGCATGTAACCCACTGTATTTTAAATATTTCTTTGTAGAGATTAAACATAGTAATTTTTCACAACTAAATAATGCTTGATGCTTTTAACATACATAATACATTGATTTATACATTTTTCCTGTAATTTGCCTTATAATGTTTGGTACAAAAAAAAAAGACTCCCAGACTAGTTCCTCTTCATTCTAAAGTACTCATTTATTTTAGAATTTCTCAACCTTAGCACTATTGACATTTTGGTCAGGATAATCTTTTCTCAGTGTGGGGGGTCTGTACTATACATGGTAGTATATAAAAGAACATTCTTTTCCTCTCCCCAGTTTATGACAATCAAAAATGTCTCTAGATGTTACCAAATGTCTCCAATTAAGAACTATTGATTAAGATAAAGGAAATTACTAAATTTGTATGCTAATAGCTAAAAATGATCCCTATTTTCTATAGAGAATCAAATATCTAACATTTTATAAGAAATAAGTCAGGATAGAAAAGCATGCAGCCATCTTGAAAAACTATACATATCTCAAATGGACAAATTTGGAATCAACTTTAAACTGCAGAGATTATTCCTATAACTTTAAATAGACATTATAAGATTAAACACAGTTAGACAAGCAGGTTTTAAGATATCACAGATGAATGACACCTTGAATTATACAACCTCCTCATTTCATATGTGAGGAAACAGATTGAGTTGGTCAAGGCTGGAATTTTTTTAAAGCAGTAGAAATAAATTATATAGTCTCATTTCATTATTCCCTTCTCATGATTTAAGTATAGGACATTCCAGGGCCTAACTGACAATGGAATTAGACAGCCTTAATATTTTTTCTTCTTAATGTCCCACATTGGTCTCTGTTATGAATGCACATGAGCTAAAAGAAATCTCCAGTAAGCAGGAAAGGATATCTTGTTTACCTATCATTGGAAGGGTAACAAAATTACAATCCATACAATGAAGAAAGTAAAATAATAAAGAAATGTAATGTGTGCAAACACATGTATGAATCTTGTTAGTTGAGTTCTGACAAACCAATGCCTTCAATAATCAACCGCAGGAACTTAATTCGTAAAAAGCTGCTGTCCTCTGATTAGCCAGGATCCCAAATGCTATTGCATTCACCCCTTCACACTTTGATGCGCCCTTTACCTTGCAGATGGCATAAGTTAGACCACGGTTTACATTACCTATGCAAATGTAAATTTTAAAATCAATAAAATGGTTATTGTAATGACCTTCACTAGATTGCCAAACATGTTGGTCATGATATTTACTTACTGATTCTAAATAATTTATAGTCATGAATGGCAGCTTTATGTAGAGATAGCTAAACACAAGGAATGATATACATTTCTCCAACCACAACATAGACATGTCTGATGAAAGAGTTCTGGGAACATGCACGCCAAATATCTAATCAAAGCAGAAATTCTTTTCACAAATGTAGAAGGTAAACTAGGTTTCCTAAAGGGCATTATTAGTGCTCTACACTGTCACTATCACTACATGATATAATGACTATGGACTCTTACCCCATAGTTTGGTATGGTACCTAAAAATGGGACTTGGGCTTTGAAGTTATCCATAGAGTGAAATCCAGGTGTTCCCACTGGTTAGCTATGTAATACTAGATAAGGTACTTAACTTCTCTGATTTTAACTTCCCCTTCTGAACAATGTGAATAGTGTCACTCACCTTTTATTAAGACACATAGAAGTAAGCCTTTAATAAACATTAAATATTATTATAATTATCATAGAGCCATCAACCAAAACTGTTCTCTTGGAATTCTATAGAAACTCCACAAAATGTTTTAACTCATTATTCTGTTTTTAGTTCCTTTGACCCTACCCATCTAAATATTTCTTTAATTAGTTTATTTCTCTCCATCTCTGCTGCTACCGTACCTATGGAAGGCATGGCCATCCTCCAGTGGACTATTAGAACCTTAACTGGACACTGCTCACTCACACTTGCTCTCTAGTCTCTTCAAATGTTGCACAAGCACTCTCATACTCTTGTGGTTTCCAACTGAGGAATCTCATGCGCAAATAAATTCATGAACTTGAGGCCACACAAAGAGTAAACGGTTGAACCTGAAAATCAGCCAAAGTTCCTTCTAGCACTAATGATATCATCAAGTATAATGTGAAGATAGGACAGATTAGGAAGACTCAGATAAAATATGAACCGATATTTCTCTCAACAAAGAGACTTTAGGGTGGAGAACAACATATACGTTGGTCCTGATTCCTCATTTTAAACTAGCAGTAAAGTTTTAGCATTTTAATAGTGTCTTAGATAATAAATAATATATTAAAGCAATTTGTTACCAAATGTAATCATTTGACTTTACCTCTAGTTTGTAAAGCTGAATTGATATGCAAAACATCGTGTTCCAAAGATCTTCACTTAAATGCCATTCCCATATTAATTGACTATAGTGGTTTTCATCCTCATTCAGGTAATTTAATAGTTTTGATAACTTTTCAGTGATTACAATAAGGAAACTATATTCAGAAATATATAACACAACATTTGAAAGCTGGGGAAGATATATTTCAATGCATACATCCAGAAGATATCTTTAATGGACTTCCAAGTATGTTTTTCACTTGAAAAGAAAATACAAGTATGATAGGTCCAGTGTGGTACCCTTCCTTCCTTTGATAACCAGGTTTTGTCCCCAGAGCTATGATATCTGAAACAAGTATTCCACGGGTGTCAGTGAAGTTTAATGAGTGATTTATTTTACAATGGAAACTACTTTGTATTCCCTCTAGATGCTTTCACTGTGTGTAAAAAGATAAAGCTCCTCTAGGTCAGGGCTGACATAGTGGAACATAACTCACCTGCCTCTGTCTCTATCATGGAGATTTCTACAGAATGGCAAGAATAACCACTTATTTCACTAGAGTATGTCCCACATTTTTTCCTTCTATATACTTAGAACATGAGACCTACATAAACCAAAAAAGGAAAAAAACAACAGAGGAGAAAACTTATTTATAATTAAACACAAGAAATAAATTCAGAAAAAAACACATGAGACTTTCAGGCATCACAGCTTTCAAGATCAATATTGGGTGAAAGTCTGCTACGATCAGGAATTTTGACAAAATATAGAACCATACACCAAAATATAGAACCATTAGTTTTTAACTAATTCCTAGTTAAAAACACTGACATGCAAATAATAAAGCAGTGAAGAGCCCTTGCCCCCAAAAAACAGGCACGCAAAGAATCCCAAAGAGCCACAAATAAGAAGCAACAATACACAGATCAAGACCTGAAGCTCACAGTACTATAAAATTTGTGAATCAGGGTTCAAGACATCACAATGTCCCTTTTATGTCACAAACTCAATATGTTAGCTGGCAAGGAAGACCCTGTGGCCCAAAGCTATTTTTTAAACTGCTGCTCTGGAAGGTTCCAAGTGCTAAATGATTTTGGTCATACTTACTTGCTTTTTAAATGACTCCCATATGGTTAATATTTCTGACATACCCTTGTATACGCCAGGTGGATGGTTATGACATGCAGTGATTGTCATTTCAGCTCTCACAAACAGTTGACAATTCAGTGAAAAGAGGAGTCAACGAACAGAACAGACTTAGAAATCACCACTTGCTTCTTTGAAAAATTGCAATACTGATGACTTTTCTTTACTCCACTTTGTTTTTAACAGCTTATACATTACCATTAAATATGAGAATATGTATATCTTAATTTGTCACTGTTCTGAATTCCAAAATCCATCTACAGTTATGCTGTATTTTCACTGGATATTTTATTATTACTTGCACTCATTTATTGCTCACAATAACACTAATAGTAAGTCAATACTCTTTAGTTAAAACGTAAAAATAGAGGCAATAGAAGTTAAGAGCCTCATCCACCAAATGAGGCAACCCGAGGCTTCTGGTTCTAGCTGTTACATTTTTCTACAGGAGAAGACAGGACTGAAATAATTGTGTGCCTGACTTTATAGAAACATCAAATGAGACCACCTGGAAGATTTATTATCTTGAATAACTGCACTATTTTGTAGGACAGTTTTGCAAATGTTTTGATGATAGAACTCCATTCTATGCATCTGTATAAATCATATATATGTAGTACTTTAAGAAGAGATTACAATGTACATTATATACCACACAGATATTATGGCTCAATGGATCATTTGGGGCCTCCACTGAGAGACCCCTGTTCAATAGCACTGGGATCAACATCATGCCTTCATTCCCTTGAAACAGGACCCTGGGGAGGGTCTAGCAAGATTAAACCACATGCAAGTCTGGGTTTAACAACACCTTTAGCTTTGAACCAAAGCAAGTTAGCAAGACAGCTTTGGTACATACATTTTTCCCCCTCACTGCCTTTTGCAAGGGCATGCACGGCTGAGACTGGACACATTGGAAGTCATCTGATGGAATAGGAAGGTCCTGTGCTATTTCCAAATTAATGTTAAAGTAGGCAAAATGCTGCAATACAGAGATAAAAATAGGATTACATTAGCTTTTAAAAAATTCCCATTATCATTCTTATAGGTCACTATCCTAGATTCCACCTTAAAAATCCAGATTGCTTTTCTTATTTCTCACCAAAACTTGTCTATCCCAACCTACTTCTCTATTATATAAAGTAATCATGGAATTTCACCCAATAAAGAGGCAGTGAAAGAGTAATGTAGGGTATTATTGCTGCCTCATCACACATCTGGCAGCAACAGACCTAAAAAAAATGAGAAGCCGTGGAACCTGTTTTGCAAAGGTCCAGGATCTTCCTAAATGCTAACAGATATATGATGCGGTGTCTTGAATTTATGGTACGAATATGTGCAGCCACAGCCATCTACTAATATATACACTGTCACCATGTCCATTAAGTTACTCTAACTTAGATATACAAGTTATGCCATTTTTCTTTCCTCAATTATCTATGTGTAATTGGTAGGTTTAATGAAACCTAATTTCTTTCAGCCCCCTTTACTGGGTTTTGGGGGAAGCATCTACGCACCGTCAAACTTAGCTTTATCACTCCCACAGAAGATAGAAGCATCCATCTGCTGTCACATTTATCAGCTTTCATAAGAAAAAAAAGGAGTAGTACGAAACTAGAAAAGAACATTGCCAGCAAGGATCAACATCCAGTACTTTTCAAAATTCAGATCCGTTACTCATGGCTCCCTTTCTCTAGGGTAGCCTTAGTGTGTGTGCATGTGTGTGTATGTATGTATGTGTGTGTGTATGTATGCATTTAATATTACTGAGAATGAAGTCATCAGTTCAAGGACTTGCAGTGGATAATTCTAAACTCTCTAGCTGAAGGCAATAGATGTATAATATATATATATATATATATGCCATATTTTAAAACAAAGGTGTGAATCAGGTTTCCAACTAATAATTTTAAAGGAAAGCATTTACACTTTAAAAGCATAAATTCAAAACAAACACTTTCTATTAGATTTCAGTACTTGGCAATACACCTTAAGATGACAGCTCAAAGCCTTTGAAACAGGCAAAATTTCACTAACAAAAGAAGAGAGAGCAGACAATAGTACTATTTTAGATGCCAGGATGCAGAAAAAAACAAGTACTGAGCTAAGAAAGTTGCTCCCTAAACTGGCAGAAGAGAAGGTCAAAAACCAACCCAATTTATACTGCAGAACTCCTAATGTCCCAGGAACTGACAGCAAAAGTAGTTGCAAGGGTGGTAAATCCAAGCCTAAAAAGATCGCAAGAGTGTTTGAAAGTCTGTGTAAGAAGCAGGATTCATAGATTACCTCATCCCCAGAATTTAAGGCTCTTACCTGAGACAGCATAGGGAGTGGCATTCCAGGTCAAACACACCATGAAACCCCAAAGATCCTATGCTATGCAACTTCTTCAGCATAGTTAAATTTTTAAACCATGTTTTCCATGATATTTAAAAACTGATTCTCTCTCTTTTTAAATTTCATGGTTTTCAAAACCTTTTACATTTATTGTCTAATGTAATCAACACAACTGACTCCAGTAGGTAAGACAAAATACCTTCCTGTTTTAAGATGAGGACAAAACTGAGGCAGAATTAATCAGCTTGCTAGTTGTGAAACTTTCAACTGCAGCATCAAAAGTCTTCAGCTGTCAAATTTGTTGTTGCTTAGATTGCCTTCTCATCTCTCCCCATAGGTCTACTTCTCTAAGAAAATGATTTGCCATCAGGAATGTTTGTAACTACCTGCTGAGGGACTTGATTAAAATAACCCAGTTCCAACGATTTTTATTGAGTGAGACTGTGGTGAGTTTTTAAATAATTAATTATTTATTTTAAGTGATTCTCATGCAGGGGGTGGGGAAATACTTTATTAAATACTCTAATTGTCACCAGAACAGAAGGCAATACATCTGGACCCATTAGCTAAGTCTCACCAAAAACAAACAAACAAAAAAAACCCAAACCCAAAACCAACACTTTGACTAAATGACATTATTGCGGTACATGTCTACTATCAAAGGTGACTGAGATTTGGAGAACATCTCTGCAGCTTTTGCAGAAACTCTGCAGGGGATATTTCTCCTAGTTAGAAACTATGCAAGAAATGTTGTTGTTGTTGTTTTTTCAGAATTCAGGACAAGAAAAAGTAAATAGAACTAAAATGTAATTAACTTGGAAGAGTCTCTATTATAACCAATGTTCCTTTCCATTTTGCCTACTAGAAACTTGCCTACCTAACTTTGATGTAAACTACCAAGGTTTACATATGCTCATATAAGTTTGAGCTACTTGTATTTTAACTGTCACATTATACTGAATTTTAAAAAGTTATCTTAAAATCATTGGTAAATAGGCAGGGTACAAATTACACCTGAGAAATAAGTAAATAAATTAATGTAGAAATAATTTCAACATGAAGAAAGGACAAGGAGCTAGAGATTTGGCACAACAAAATGAATTTCTGCAATACAAAAAGGTTTGTACACACTTAGACCTTGAAGCTATTAATTATTTGGGGTCTCTTTTTAGATCCTAAAAAAGTTTTCAGAAGCACTTTTCTTACTTGCTATAAGGATAGTAAATATAAGGAAACAGGAGCTGACGTAAATGAGTAGCAGCTGCTTAAATAAATCCTATTATGATGATGTAAAGTCTTATTCTCCTTTTCTTTCTTTTTCCCCCATATAATACTTGGCTATTTTCCTCCCTTCTGAAGTCCTTCGACCTTTTATTTAACAGACATTTGCATGATGCTAACTACCTACAAATAATTTCCTATATGCTTTATAAATATTAGCACATTTAATCTTCATAGCAAACTATCATATAGATAAAACTCCCCACATTCACATAGCTACTGTGGAAGAGCTGAGATCTGAATGAACTCAAGCAATCTGACTTCAGCACCTATAACCACCATATACTTTACTGCTTATATGACATAAATTTTGCAAAAAGGGCAATGCCTTAACAGAGAAAAAATAGAATTGTGCATAAATTCCTCACCTCCTATGCAATGAGAATATATGTCTATCTACATGTGCCATTTCAAACAAAATGCCTGAAGAATTTTCTTGCAGATATTAGACATCTATGAGGTCTGTCCAGAAAAATTGCAGCAATTGTTAACATAATGAGAACAATTTGCAAAACATCAGTGTAACCTGGCAGTCAAGGAGCGTGGACTGGAATACACATGTGTGATCAATGACTACTTCACTGTACCAGTCCGTGGGGCTGGTAGATGCTGCTGAGTGAGCACGTGTACTGTGTGGCCTTTGCTTTCACAATGACTGAGCAAGTAAAGCAAAGAACGTGCATCAGATTTTGTGTTGAGCTTGAACGTTCCTCCACAGAAACTACTTGAGTGCTTCAGGAGGCCACGACTATGGGCACCTGGTGACTGGCAGCTTCATCATGACATAGCACCCGCTCACGTATCACGTGTCATCAAGAGTTTTTTGGTGAAACATCAAATTACCCAGTTGACTTAGCCCCCCTGAAGCCCAGATTTGGTGCCCTGAGACTTTTGGCTTTTCCCAAAACTAAAATCATCTTTGAAGGGGAAGAAACTTCAGACCATGGGCGAGATTCGGAAAATACAATAGGGCAGCTGATGGCAATTGGGAGAACTGTGTGAGGTCTCAAGGTAACCACTTTAAGGGGGACTGAGGTATCATTGTCCTATGTACAATGTTTCCTGTATCTTCTTCAATAAATGTCTCTATTTTTCATATTACCTAGCTGGATACTTCTTGAACACACCTCGTATCTATAGATCTTTATTTTAATTGAGGGGGAAAAGGTTCATGATGTATGTACAATTCCTTGTAAGATATTACTTTGATTTAATAATAGCTTTTGGGGAAGGACCAGTACATTACACATACATATCAATCACAAGCAACCTAATTGATAAATATTAACATGCTAAAACTATGAAACTTAGAATCAAGAAAATAATATCACAATTAAATCTCTTCATTATATAGGTTTCTCCTTCAACTTCCTTACAATAAGGGCCTGACACATATATATGTGTGTGTGCATATATACACATACATATATATATATACCTTTGTAACTGTCTTGAATATTTATTTAAAGCAAATAAAAGTAATAAGGATATTGCTTTTAATTGTTAGAAATTTTATTTCTATTACAATAATTCTCATGCTATTCAGGATTAATGTTTTATAAAATGTTACCAATACTATCGATGTGTTTAAGGTAAAACATTTTCTTAAATACAATGTATAAAAATCATCCCAATATTCATAGAATAGAGTAGGAAAATAAAATTATGAAGCATTTACAATGGCATTTTAGTGTACATGGGAAGTTAAAATATTATCTATCTAGCTTTAATTCTCCCTTTGGTAACTGCTCTGGCAATCTATTGCTATGTAATAAACTACATCAAATATCACTGGCTTAAAACAGCAATAACCTTTATTAACTATTTACTTTCTTTAAAAATCTGCAACTTGAGTAGGACTTAATCTCTGCTCCATACAGCATCAGGGGAGGTAAATGAATTAGGCTAGAGAATCCACATCTAAGAAGACTCACTCAAACAGCTGGCTGGAAGCTTTGGTTCCTGTCCATGTGATCCCTCTGTGGAGATGCTTGGATTTCCTTACAGCATGGTGTCTGGGACCCAAGAAGTTCCAGAGGACCTGGAAAGTATCTGTGACAATTTCTCTCCTCTAGCCACTAGATCCCAGAATGTCATTTCTGCTACATTCTGTTAGACAAGCTAATTACTATGGCCTGCCAAAATTCAAGGAAAGGGGAATTAGACTCCACATCTTCATGTATAAGTATTAACACATTTGCGAGTAGTAAAGAATTTACAGAACCTTCAACCAACTATATCAGTATATAACTTGAACATATCTATAAAAATGCTAAGTTTTTATTTTCTTGAGCTAAATAAGTTAATGCTAACATTAATATAACAAAATAAACATGTAAGGATAGCTAAGAAATCCTAGATAAGAATAGTTGGCTACCAGTTCTGCCAGATATGAAAACATGCTCTACAGCCTGTACAATTAAAACTGTATGATGCTTCTCCAATGGAACAAAATAGAAGACTAGGAATACACCAAAAAATCTATGGAAATTTAATATATTCAAAATAGTATTTTAAATCAATGTGAAACAGATATTTTAAATACATTATGTTGAGATAAGTGGATAGTCACTCTTAGAACAGATTGGCTCTGCCCTGAAAATGCCTCAACCACTTGCCTGCCAGCCACACTGCTTGCTGCCAGACCCAGTTCTATAACCTTCACTCTACTTCTTGACTCAAGTTACCTTCCTGCCTAGTTGATTTTCCAAGACTGCAAGACCTTAAATAACTACCTCACTCCACTGGGTAGGTAGATATGAGAGAGACTGCTGTTGCTTGGGAGCATTTCCATAGGAGGTCATCCTAACAGCACACAAAAAAGGAGAGGACAGGAGAGAGGAGGGGAGGGAAGGGGAA
>PVIA01009913.1:0-56425 GCA_004024845.1 Tonatia bakeri | reverse complement strand
AGTAGTAGACTGTCACACAAGGACAGAGAGTGGGGACATGGAGTGAGAAAGGCACACAGAAGTCAGTCAACCAGTAAATAATGCTCTATGTGGAAAGAGACAATTTGTGATTAAAGAGAGTTATAATATTTAGCATTAGGTTTTTAGCTTTGCTTGATATGGCATAATATTATCTATTATTCCCACATCTTCAGTAATGATCTTTTTATACAAAATTGCCTCCTGTGAGTACTGTGTAGAAAATCAGTGAAAGGGAGCTGTAACAAGAGGCAGGAAAGCAAGACCAGCAATAGAACTGGGGGGATTTGAGTGAGACTGAGGATTGCCAGAATTAAGATGTTATATTTAAAAAATACTGAGAAAAAATATCAATAGTTTGTGAATAGAAAATTATTTTTTCAATTCTCTCCAATGGGGAAATGAGTCAGTATATTAGGTTATTAAAGAATGAATCATGCTGAAAAATTTTTGTTACAAAATTGTAGTCTAATTTTTCCTAAAAACAAAAAATTGTGCATCTATAGTTTAGCCACAGAAAAGTTTTTGCTTTTGTTTTTAATGACAAATGCAAATATTGGAAAGGTTAAATTCAATTAGTAAACTAAGCATATGACTATTTTTTCTAGTTTGTTAAATAACTAGAAATGATAGAAAAATAATAAAAATAAAGGAGGAAGAAAAAGGGAGGGAAAAGAAGTATAATACATAAAGCCTTTGAAAAAAATAAAAAGTGACATCAGGAGCAAAATTTCTGAGGAAATTTTCCAAGACAGAAGGTAAATAAACACAAGGAAGAAAAGGTTGAAGAAGAGGTATTGCCACTGAAGATTTTAATGGTTTTGTGGTGACACAAAATCAGAGGAATGAAAACTAGAGTCAGGTAGGAGCCAGCATGTAGGTGATTGGTTGAGAAATTGATTTGAAAGTGGTTAAGCTGACTGGGTCTTATCCAATTTCCATCCTCAACCTTACTACAATAGTTGAGAGTAATTTGTTCAAAAAAGAAAGCAGTGAGGGTGATGTAAAATGTATCAGTGTCCTGAGAGTGAAGTTGATATCCCTTCTTCCACAACTGGAAATTAACTGATGACATGCAGTGTCTAGCAATCAAATTCCCAGCAAGTCATTTTGTGGATATTGACAAGCGGATTCTAAAGATTACATAAAGAATCAGAAGATCCAGAATAGCCAACAGAATTTCAAAAGAGAAGGACAAAGTTGGAAACCTGCCATTACCAAATTTAAGACTGACTTTAAAGCTACCATATTGAGATAGTGTAATAATGGAAAAATAATAGGCATATAGATCAATGGAACATAACAGAGAGCCCAGAGATAGATCTACATAAATGTAGTCAACTAATATTTGAGAAAAAAAACAAAGATAATCAATGGAGCAAAGATCATCATTTTAGCAAATAGCAGTAGAACAACTCTGCACTCACATGCACATGCACACACAAGAATCTTGACTTAGACCTTTCAGAGTTCACAAAAAATTAATTTGAAATTAAGACCAAACGGTAAACTGCAAAATTATACTATTTCTAAAAGATAACATAGGAAAAAATGTAGGTAACTTTGGATATGGTAATAACTTTTTGATACAACTCCAGAGGCATGACTGGTTCTTGCAACAAATGATTAATAAGTTGGACTTCAATGAAATTAAAAATTCCTCTGCAAAAGACAATGTGAAGAGAATGACAAGACACACAACAGACTGGAAGAAAATTGCAAAGAATGAATCTGACTGTTACCAAAATACACAAATAACACTTATAACCCAACATTAAGTATACAAACAACCCAGTTTAAAAGTGAGCCAAACCTCCCAGACAAGATGGAGGTGTAGGTAGACACACTGTGCCTCCTTGAACAACCAGAAGAAGGATAACAAATTTATAAACAAAAAACTGATGCGGACCCTGGCTTGTGGGGTTCGCGTCATTATGGATGAAATATGAGACAAATTCACACAGACTACCGAGTCTTGTAGAGGAAAAGGGATGGCTGACTTTTCTCTCAAGGGAAGCAAAAGCCTTGGCCCTCACTCCAATGAGCTTTTATTGTCTTACTGGGCACATTACAAGAAGGTCCTCATTCATTATGCACAGGCTTCATTTAGGTGGTTACCTCTTACAGAAAACAAAGGAGAGGATGCTGGTAATCACATCACAGAAGAGGGTATTTGCAAATGAAAAGGGAATAGTCGTTGGACCGGTTACACTCATTCTTGGAAGGTTTAGCATGGTTTTTAGGAAGTTGCTTTGCAGTAAATGTCCTCAATTCAGGGTGAGGGAGTTTTAGCAAAAAGCAAGACTCATAGAGGCCTAGGTACATTGCAAGCCTGAATCCCCATGGGAGAACCTATCTGTGGGCATGGGTCCTAGGCATCTCCAAGTGGGAGCTGTGCCCACGCCACACAGATTGGCCTCCCACAAAAAACAAGCAGAAAATTGAACTGTATGGAAGTCCGACAACCAACGAGTTAAAGAAGAAATATTCATCCAGACTGGTAGGAGGGGCGGAAATGGGCAGCTGGGAGGAGACAACTTGCAGCAAGGCGGTGGCTGGTGGGCAAGGTGGTGGCTGGCAGACCCAGCAAGGTGGCAGATTGTGGACTGGGCAATCCCATATTTGCATGCAGATAAACCAGGAGGAACAAGTGGGGAGTGAGACAAACTGCATAATCTGAGGTCCCTGCATGGGGAAATAAAGCCTCACAGCCTCTGACTGAAAACACTTGTGGGGGTTGAGGCAGCAGTGGGAGAAACTCACAGCATCACAGGGGTTTGTTGGAGAGACCCACAGGGTCCTAGAACCTACATAACCCCATTCACCTGGGAACCAGCACCAGAAGCACCCAATTTGATTGTGGGTAGTGAGGGAAGTGACTGAAAACCAGCAGAGAGAAGATCAAGTGGCACTGTTCTCTCTCAGACCCCTCCCTCACATACAGCATCACAACGCAGTGACATGGGTTGCCCCACCCTGGTGAACACCTAAGGCTCCACCCTTTACTACATAAAAGATGTGCTGAGACAAAAAAAAAAAAAAAAAGCCCAGATGAAAGAACAGATCAAAGCTCAAGAAAAAATACAACTAAGCAATGAAGAGATAGCCAATCTATCAGATACACAGTTAAAAACACTGGTAATCAGGATGCTCCCAGAATTGGTTGAATATGGTCACAAGGTAGAGGAAAAAATGAAGGTTATGAAAAGTGAAATAAAGGAAAATGTACAAGGAATCAACAGTGAAGGGAAGGAAATCAGGACTCAAATCAATGATTTAGACGAGAAGGAAGAAATAAATATTCAATAAGAACAGAATGAAGAAACAAGAATTCAAATAAATGAGGACAGGAACCTCCAGGACACCTTTAAATGCTCTAACATCCAAATCATAGGGGTGCCAGAAGGAGAAGAAGAGCAAGAAATGGAAAACTTACTTGAAAAATAATGAAGGAGAACTTCTCCAATCTGGCAAAGGAAATAGACTTTCAGGAAGTCCAGGAAGCTCAGGGAGTCCCAAAGAAGTTGGATTCAAGGAGGAACTCATTAGGGCACATCATAATCACATTAGCCAAGATTAAAGATAAGGAGAGAATCTTAGAAGCAGCAAGAGAAAAGTAGACAGTTACTACAAAGGAGTTCCCATTACAGTATCAGCTGCTTTCTCAAAAGAAACCTTGCAGGCAACAAGGGGCTGGAAAGAAGTATTCCAAGTAATGAAAGGGCAAGGACCTACATCCAAGATTACTCTATCCAGCAAAGCTCTCATTTAGAATGGAAGGGCAGACAAAGTGCTTTCCAGATAAGGTCAAGCTGAAGGAGTTTATCAACACCAAGCCATTATTATAAGAAATGTTAAAGGGACTTATCTAAGAAAAAGAAGATGGAAACTATGAACAGTAAAATGATGACAAACTCATAGCTATTAACTGAACCGAAAACAAAAACAAAAACAAACTAAGCAAACAACTAGAACAGGAACAGAATCACAGAAAGGGAGATCACATGGAAGGTCATCAGTGGGGGAGTGGGAGGGAGAGAGGGAAAAGGTACAGAGAATAAGTAGCATAAGTGGTAGGTAGGAAATAGGCAGGGGGAGGTTAAGAACAGTATAGGAAATGTAGAAGCCAAAGAACTTATATGTACAACCCATGGGCATGAATGAAAGGAGGAGAACGTGGGTAGGAGGGGGATGTGCAGGGCAGAGGGGAATGGGGGGGGATGGGACAACTGTCATAGCATAACCAATAAAATATATTTAAAATAAAAATGGGCCAAAGACTTTAATGGACACATGACAAATAAGCATATAAAAAGATGCTCCACATCATATATCATTATGAAATGGTGAATTATAATGCAATAGTACTAGACACCTATTGGATTGGTCACAATGCAGAACAGTGACAACACTCAATACTGAAGAGAAGGTGGAACCACAGGAACTCTCATTCATTATGGTGGGAATGTGAAATGGTGCAGCCACTTTGGAAGACAGTTTGGTAATTTCTAAAACAAAATATTCCTGTGCCACATGGTCTAGTGACTGTCCTCCTTGGTATTTACTCAAAGGAATTGAAACTTACGTCCACCCAAACATGCACACAGATGTTAAGAGCATCTTTATTCCTTATTGCCAAAATCTTGCAAGAAACCAAGATGACTTTTAGTAGATGAATGGATAAATTGTGATACATCCATAAAATGGAATATTAATCAGCACTAAAAAGAAAGAGAAATCAAGCCATGAAAGACACATAAGAAACTCACATGCATATTACTAAGTGAAACAAGCCAATCTGAAAAATCTAAATACTATATGATTTCAACTACATGACATTTGGGAAAAGGCATAACTATGGAAATGGAAAAAAGCTCATTGGTTGACGGGTGGTTGGGAGAGGGCAGGTCGAGTGAATAGATGAAACACAGAGTTGGGAATACTAGTAATGGTGAGACCATGCATTCTTAAGAGCAGAAGATATACAAGAAATATCTGAATCTTACCCTTAATTTTGCTATAAACCTAAAACTACTCTATGAAATAAAGTTTTAATTAAAGAAAAATAGAGGGGTTTTTATTTCTTGTCAGATGACCATATAAGAGGATGAGGTGAAAATGAACAGAACATAAAATCCATAGTTTGCATTTCTGAGCAAACTGGCATATGTGACAGAGGGGAAAGGAAAGTCAGAAAAAAGGAGTGGGTTTGTATTAGATGTAATGAGTTCAGGAGCCTATGTGTGATCCAGATGTGGTTCATAGGATTAAGAAGTGAGATGTTTGAGCAGGTTCACTTTTAAGATTGACTCATGCACAGATTTTGATTTCAGAGTTCTTAGTATTTTGTTATAACAGAATTTGCCATAGGTAGAGGCCAATAGATAGAGGGAAAGGGAATTCTTAGTTGAGAGCTTTGGTTTAAATGGTTTAGCTGCTTAACTATGATATTGCTATATTACTATATCTAAAAATGCTACATATTAAGTCAATTAAAGTTTTATATTACCATATTATTAAAATTAAGCTGGGAGGTTTTTATTGAATAGCTGACAATGATGACTTTATTCCTGAGAAAGCAATTCTTTTTAACATGAACTTTCCTGCTTAACAAAAGTTATTTTCATTATTTTGGTTGGTCCCATTTCAGTCTAAGGAATAAAAGTTTAGAGGTAAAGATGTGGAAAATACAGGTCCAGTCTATTCCTTGGAGTTTTTCTTACCACCAAGCTGACTGAATGGAACTGCATATTTGCGTTTGAGATGTGGATTACTCTTCACCAGAGGTTAGTGCTTAAAACTGGACTTGAAAAGGTGAGAACTTTTATCCATTAAGCCATCAAGCTTTTTTCTACAATAACAGTAGATTAAAGGTTTTTCACTTGAATCACAAATGTAAAGTTCACCAGAATGATCGTATCTTGAATTGAAAGAACAAGGCAAAAAATAGCTTTGACGTTCCATGTATTGGAATCCAATGGTCTAAATGTCAGTACAGAATGATAAGAGTATCACATCTTGGATCATATCAGTAAAAGCCAGAGGATAAGTAATTCTCAGTTTTATAAGTTCAAATTATATATAATTTATAAATAGGATGCATGGTTTGAAACCTACTTATTTAATACTAGCATAAATTTAGATTTTATAGGAGCATGCTAATCTCTAATTATATGCTAATAAATTTGATTCTCCATTTAAAACCCAACTATTACTACTGCTATGGTATAATTTGTCACACACTGAGGAAACTAAGCAGGTTTTGTGCCTACTCCATAGCAGAATTTAGCTGCATATTTGTTATGATAAAAATAAAGACAGATTTTGAATCATTTTCTTATAAAATATTATTTCATGGGACAGTTACAGTTTATACTGACATATTTATAGCTCTTTTATTAAGTTATAACATTCAAGTATTTTTAAATATATTACCAAGCTATCATGCTCATAATTTTCTTCCTGAATGAAAAACACTGGCTTCTCTTATTGTATTTTTTCTTTTTTAATACTATTTTATTAAATTTAATATATTTATACAAGGGGAGAAAAAATGAAACTTGGATGTTTTTCTGAAACATTATCTCCTATATACTGAGGGATAATTCATATTCTTCTATAAAGAATGATGAGTTTTCATAGTGTTCTAACTTAAGGAAATAGAGATTTCTCACAAATAATAGTAAATAAAACAAGGAAATTGAACAAAGAAACTCATTACTTGTATCTAATGAAATGATCTGGGACACAAAACAGACACTTTCTTTGTCATAACACTCAATATATTTGAAGGCATAATGTACTCTGTGTATGGTTAACCTTGTGTGCTAATTTAAAAAACAGAATTAATATATAGGAAGGTTTGGTGTTTTTTATGGGTTGAATTGTGTTTCCCACAAAGATGCATTGCAGACTTAATCTCCATCCCTGTAAATGTCTTTATTTGGAATGGGGTCTTTGCAAATGTAGTGAAGTTAAGATGAGGTCAGCAGGGTAGACACTTAATCCAATATGACTAGATATCCTTACCAAAAAAAAAAAAAAAATGGATTGAGCAGAGCCACACACGGAAGATGGCCATGTGGAGATGGAGACGGAGACGGGAGTCATGCTGCCAGGAGTGAAGGAAGCTTGCTGCTACCAGAAGTGGGAAGATGCATGGAAAGTTTCTGCCAAGAGGCTTCTGAAGGTGGATGGCCCTGCCAATACCTGAATTTTGGATTTCTAGCCTCCCAAATTGTGGAAAAATAAATTTCTGTTTAAATTACTCAGTTTGTGCTACTTTGTTATCCCAGCCCCATGAAATAAATTTATTAGATCCACTTTTTAAGTTATTTTATTGTTGTTCAAATACAGTTGTCTGCATTTACTCCCCACAACTCCCCTCTCCCCAGCCAAACCCACCTCCCTCCATTGCTCCCAGACCCCCCACCTTGGTTTTGTCCATGTGTTCTTTATAGATCCATTTTAAAATTAAATAAAAATTTTAAGGAACCCGAGGTTAGACCTTGCTTTTCCAAAGCAAGCAAACAGCACGGACCATCTATCTTTCTTTGTTATTGTAATTTTCAACCTCTGCTAGCTATCCCTCATTCATTGAGTGTTTTAACACCTGCATCAAGTTCTCTCTCTGCAATATTACCCTTGTCATTGGTCTTTGTTCATATATGTATAGGTAATCAATTCAGGAGCCTTGTCTCACCTTCTCAGCATCCCCACTCCCACACTATTTTCTTCATTCCATCTTAGCTCACCAATGTCATGCCCTAGATTTTATTGCTGCCAGTACTATATTGACTCTAAAATCTTTATTTCAGCTTATCCCACTTCATGATCATTATTTCATTTTTCTCTTTCATCTCACTTCTGTCAGTATTGCTACTCATTAAACAAACAAACAAACAAAAAACCCCCCACAAACTATACTAGCTCTACCGGTTTGTCAAAGACCCTCATTCTCTTTCAGTTTCCATTTCTAACCATAAACAGATTAATTTCTCTGACAATTGCTTTTACTAAGATTACTCCCTTTTAAGTGTTAGACTAATTTATGCAATATGATCAAAAGGCAACTTTCGTTTTGCCTTGTCCCTTTAAGGTTCTTTTTTCGTACTGAGTATAAATGTGAGCCAGCTCCATGAATTTTCAGTTCAATTTTAGGAACTAGAATGTCCAGATATGTGGTTATTTTAGGTCGTAATACCTGTTCAGTTCAGGAAACACAATAAACTATCTGCATTACTAATATAATTTTCAGGTATGATTTCACAATATATCTCTTCCATAGTGTTGATAGGTCAGCTCAGAGAGGAGGATATGGACATGGACATGGTCCTTTTCTCTTTCCCTGTTCTTCTCTCAATAAACTGGTTAATTCATCCTTTGTTCTCACCATGATTGAGACTTAGAAAGGAAATACAAATAAGATAAATACAAATCTTCTTAATTTAATTAGTATATTTATAAATTGTCCTTATTCTCTTTGGGTCTAGTAGGTGTTTATTATATTTTATTTTTTATTACATTTATCATGGTAACATTTGTTAATATCATATAAATTTCAGGGGCACAACTATAATACATCTATATATGTTCTTGTGCACTCACCATCAGAGGTATAGTCTGTTTCCATCACCATATGTTTGACCCCCTTGACCCTCTTTGTTCTCCCCTCACCCCTCTTTCCCTCTGGTAACCACTATACTATTAATTGTCTCTGTCTATAAGGTTTTTTGTTTGTTTGTTCATTTGTTGCTTTTTGCTCTAGATCCACATATGAGTGAAATCATAATTCTTGTCTTTTTCTGTTTTATTTCACTTAGAATAATATTTTTAAGATCCATTCATATTATTACACATGGCAATATTTCATCTTTTAATGGATGAGTAGTATTGCACTCTGTGTATGTACCACATCTTTTTAATTCAATTGTATCAAAGAATACTTGGGTTGCTTCCATGTCTTGACTATCATAAATAATGACTGAATAAACATAAGGCTACATATATCTTTATGAATAAGTCTTTTAAAAATTTATAGTAGGTCCCTAGAAGAGGAATTACTGGGTTACATGATACAGACCTAGTAGATGTTTAAATTTGACACTGTCTCTTGAGGAGCACCCTTAATGTCTCTTAACAAACATTGTAGATCATTTTCATTTCCTTCTGCAAGATCTGCATAGCACAGGTAAACCTCTAGATTCCTTTTTTCTCTTGTGCCAGGTTGGTGCTCACTGAGGAGGGTCTAAGATGACCATCCTGCCATCTATGAGTATTTCTATCTGATAAAATTTTAATCTTATCTATGAGAAATAGTCATGCATACCTGACTCCAATAGACTCTAGAAAGTGGAAGCTAATTCCTAGGTAACGGAAGCTTATCTTCAGTGTCTTTCCAAAGTAACTTGCAATGCCATCTCTGCTGCCCTCCAGAGTTCTTACCCAACACTGAGGTTGCAGTCTGCTATTTCTTCTCACTTGAAAAGAACACAGATTAAAACCACAGTAGCCCAGTTGAAGCACAGTCCCACTATGGCTGAGATAAAAAGGCACTTGCCTGTACTACTACCATGAAGGGGCTGATCACAGTGAGACTAACAATCACTTGATCCAAAGGTGTTTTTCTGAAAAATCCCATATCTAAAGTCCTTCTCCCTTTCTTGCACTGACCCCTTTTTCCATTCTTCATTTGAGTTTGAAGAAGTTTTTAAAATTTTCAAATTATCAAATATTCCATTTTTATATCCTGCATTCCCCAAATCCTGAAATTCATATTGATCTGATCCAAAATACTTCATTTTAGCATCTCTTATCTGTATCTACTCTGTCTTAATTAAGGTAATACTGGTTGCTGTAACATTTCCTTGCATTTACAAAATAGAGCTTTATCTTCTTATTCATAAAGAGTCCAATAAGATAGTATGTGAAAAGCTGGGCTTGTTTAGAGAGAAAAAAGTACTATGTGCTTATTGGTGCCACGAGTCTCATATTGGTTCTGTGAGATTTAATTGATCAATTCAATTCCCCACTCAAAAAGAAGTAGTTTACATTTTCTTTACTTGAACATTTTATGTGCCTTTTCCTACTCCTAATATTCTTATTTACCTGAGAAATAGAAGTGATCAAGGAAGCTAATCCCTGTTCTTCCCACCACCAAATCTATTAACTACCTCCTATGTATCCATAGACTGATTTTCTCCTCACTGCAGATGAACCATGTGGATTTCTAAGGACAAACCTGTTACTTCCTCACTAAGTTCTGTTGTGTTGCTGTTTTCCTTGCTAGCACAAGAACTTTGCTTCTAGAGTTGTTTTTCTCTCCACAGCATTACGCAGTTTTCTTTCTCTTCAGGATCATTTATTAGCATCAATTAACTCCCATATTAAAAGTAAAACCCTTTTCACTCCCATATTTCCTCTAGCTACAGCCCTATTTCTCTTTACTCCTTCCTTACGGTAAAACTCTTTTTAAAAAGTTGGCTATACTCCCAGTCACTATACCCACTTCTGTCGGTTCCCATTCTCCCCAGGTCATGCTGCTTGTACATTCATCCTCATCACACCATTGAATCTTCTAAAGTGCAACCCTGACATCCATATTGTTAAATGCAATGATCAATTATCAGTCCATGACTTATTTAACCTCTTAACTCCATTACACATAATCAATTATTTGCTGAAACTATTGTAATTTCTTTCCAGGATACCACACTTCCCTTGTTTTCCTTTTCTTTGATGATACCCCTTCAGTCTTATTGATGGGCTTCTTCCCTCATGTCACAATCTCTAAACATTTGATTAAATGTGTAAGTCAGTTGACTTTGAGTTTAATCAAAAGGAATAATATCCTGAGTGGTCCTGATACAATTGGATAAACTATTAAAGAGACAAGAAACAGCAGTCAGAATCATCTTGTGGATCCTGAAGGAACAAAATGCCAAGGTGTAGAGAGAGAGACACATGGAAAAACTCAAGATTGGCCTCTAGAAGTTGAGAGTAGTACCTGGCCAGCAGGAAGAAACTAGTCATATTAGTTGGACAACTACAAGAACCCCAAACTAGTGAACTTAGATGAGGGCTCCAAAACTCAGATAATATTACTGCCCTAGGTGACATCTTAATTTCAGCATAGTGAGACCTTGAGCAGAGGACCCAGCTAACCTGTTCTCAGACTCCTTATTCACAGAAACTATGAGGTAATGAATGGGTATCTTTTTAAGTCACTGAGTTTGTAAAAATACATTATACAGTTAGTAGAAATGTTTTGCATCCACTTATCCAAAAACTAGACCAGCAGCCCTGAGGTTAAACTTGCTTCTTTCTATTACAGACTACATCTGATTTCATCAATTAGTTTTGTGAATTCTTAAAATATAGCCAGAATTGAGCCATTCCTTATTAACTCCCTATGACCTGGTCCAAGTCTCGAAACAGGTTGCTTGAACAGTTATAATATTGTTCTATGCAATCTCTTTGTTTCAACTCTTGCCCTCTTATAATCATTTATCCACAGAGCAATCAGAATGGCTTTTAACAACATAAATTGTATTGTCTCTTTTCTATGCTAAATATTGTATGTGATTTTTATTACAAAGATAGTAAAATTTCAAACCCTTACCATGACAGTAAAAATCAAGATGATCTGGCTCCTGGCTCTTCTATCTCAGCTCCTACCATTCTCTTACTTACTTGCTTTACTAGAGTCCTACTGATATTCTTCCTGTAAATATGACAAGCCCAGGGCCCTTCAATGTCCTTTGTCCTCTACCTGGTATGCTCCTGTTCCAGATTTCATTTGATTTGCTCAGTCACCTCATTTAGATCTTGTCTCACTTTATATGCAGTGCACTGTGCCTGCCTCATTTTTCTCTCTTTTGCTAGCCTGTATAATTTTTGCATTATAGTAAATATTTATGTTATTAGTTGTTTGTCTTTTTATCTTTATAATAAAAAACAAAGAAAAAATGTTTATGTATCCCCCAAACCTAGAAAGATCAGGACCTATTAAGCATGTACATTGTATCTTCTTAAATTTGTTGTATTTTTTATTTCATTTATTCTTATTCTATAATGATTATTTTTTAATCTTTTTATTCTTATCCTTTACTTCTTAGACTTACTCTAGAGTGAATTAATAATTTATTAATCTTTCTTAGATTTGCCATAGGCTGAATGAGTAATTGAAGTCTACCAACTAAATGAATCTAGGTCTGCTTCCCTGAGAATGGCATAGGGTGTTTAAGACAACACTGTGTATATGTAAATGTGTCTACTATGATTTATGATTTGTTTAGCAAAGTGAGGTGATCTTCTCGTTGATTATTAGGGTATTATTAAATCCCGTGTAGCACATAGAATATAACCATATATTTCAAATATTAATATGCATAAAAATTACATGAAGAACAGGTATATATACAGATTCTTAGTCTCCAATTTCAGAAATTTGAAAAAATAATTCTCAGATGTAAGCCAAGAATTTGGCACTTATCAAGAAATACCCCAGTGATTAAATACAACTTGATTAGGACATGTAGAATATGTCCAAAATATACTTTGTTTGTATTCAGCCAACTAGTTCATCAGAGATGTGTTCCTTTAATTTTCCATTTACTATGCATACATGTAAACCAGTAAGCATGTGCCTGACAACTTGTAAAATGTGTTTGAACTATATCTATTTGATAGAGAATGGTAACTTACTGATTTTCACTGTAGTTGTATCTTCATTTGAGATTTTGATTTTCTCTCATATTATTTAATGTTCCAGAACTATGCTATCCAACATGTAGCTGTTGGGTACTTGAAATATGACTATTCCAAATTGAGATGTACTGTGTGTTCAAATATATTATATTTTAATAATTTTATAAAAAGTAAATATATAATAAGTATTTTTTAATATGGATTGAGTGATAAAATAGTACTTTGAGTACCTTGGATAAAATAAAATGTATTATTAAAACTAATTTTATCTATTTTATTTTTTTCTGATATGATTGAAAATTTTAAAATTAAATATGGAGCTCACATTATATCCAATGAACAGCTATGTTAAAAAATGTATGTAAATTATTATTGCTTTGATATTTTTTTCAGAGAGCAGATTTTTTTTTAAATAAAAAGGTTTTGTGATTCTAATACTAAATCTTTGGACAAACTTGAAATTTTTAGTCATAATTATCTCCAATTATTTTCACTGTAGAGCTACTTTGATTATTGCTCTAAATATCCATAGAGTGCCAACCTCTAAAAACAAATCAATTTTACAAATGAGATTTTAGCATTCTCTCTCTCAATACCTATTTAATTTGTTTATATTTTAAAAAATATTTGTATTTCATAAATGAGAAAATACTTTACACAAACAAATAAAATTCCAAAACAGCAGTAATGATAACACACAGAGAAATAAACATAATGTTGAGGAGAAAAACTACACATATTTGAGGAATGCAAAGGACTACTCTTTGTCATCAGAAACAAATTGGAACCATATATCAGAGATGGCTCATAGATATTGAAGAGGAAGAAAATAAAAATACAGGTAGGATCAATCATCAATTGCACTGGCATGTCTTATGAGGGTAATTAACTTCAACTATATAATAATAGAGTGAGAGGAAAATCTATAACATTATTTGATAACATAAATAATCCTAGGTTTTTAGATTCTTTTGTATAAAACTGTTTTTTCACTTTTATTATTTATTGCAAAGCCTCATACAATGTAGGTATTTTCTTCTTTTTAAAATGTACATATACAAATTATTTAATTTTGTTTCCTTGAATCATTCAAAATTTGATTTCAATTGAATACTGAAAATAAGTCACTGATCAATTATATCTAACACTGACTTCCAATTTAGAGAATAAAGTGAAGAACAGATCAACAAATAGTAAGGAATCTACACTGAGTGCACATTCCTTACCTAAATAAATCTCCAAATGATTAAAAATTGCCTACTTCCATAATAAGAAATTAAGGGAAAAAAGCATGACTATCACAAAGATACACTCAAAATGTTAACTAGATACATTTTCCAGAGATATATATCTTATTAATATTCTCTGTTCACAGAGAACAATCAAGCAATGTATGGTTTGTGCTTAGTTTACTCTGGGTTTTAATGTGAGTAGATATTAAAGTATAATCATGAAAAATCAATATGTTATGCATATAACATAATCATATATTGTTTAAATGAATTAATAATTACTCCATCATGCAGCTAATTTAAACTAATTATTTAATAGGATATTCTGTCAGGGTCAGAGAAACTTCTGATTTCTTTATAATCATCTGTTATGAGCTTGTCTTTGTACAATGTGTGGTATATGATAGAGCCTCAATAAATAGTTATGAGACAAATGAATAAAGCAAAGCATGGTTAGATAAATGTCTTTGATAGCTTAGAGACATGCAGGTCTGGAGGCCAGGGAGAGCTGGTTTAGGTGACTTCTTGTTGGGTATTTGTTTGTTTACCAAGTGCTCCCAATAACCAGTTTTCTAAATTATCTTGACATAAATGGGTATCTGAGGTTTTGGTCTTCTTTTTTTGTTTTAGAGACATTTTCTTTCCTTTGAGAAACCCATTGCACACATCTTAACTAAGGTTTAGCCTACCTGACCCCCAGCTGGTTATAGAAATAGATATATGATTCCAGGCAAGTTAACCAGAAGAAGCTAAATGGAGCAAATTATCAGAGTTCTGACGAGGATTTTTATTTAGAGTTTTAAAACAATTATTTCTCTTCTATTTATTGTGCTTAGGTCAACTCTACCTTGTCCTTGAGCATCCCAGTTGTATGAACCTATATAATTGTTTATGCTTAGGCTAACGAGATAGATTGCTGTCACTTTTAGCTAAAATGACCCACTCTCATTCTTTGACTACAAATGCTTTGTTGGCTTATGTAATGCTTCATTCATTCATTAAACATTTTGGCGCTCCTGCTGGGAATTAAATATCTGGTTCTTTATGAGGTGCTAAATATACTTAGATAAATTATATTGAATTCCTTTCTTTGAAGAATGGAGGTTGGAGGCATGCAGGGAGAAGGTTGGGTCTATAATGAAGAAAAATACACAAAATGGCAAGGAATCACAGAAAGAAAATAGGGACTAACTTGGCTTCAAAGAAAGACCTTCAAGAGAAGTTAGCATTTGAAATATGTGCTTTAGAAAGGGTGGCATTCATGAGAGGGTAAAGCAGCTCTTCCCTGCTGGTTTTTAAATTATTATTAAAGTCGCGTATATTTTAACAGAAATTCAGCAATGCTAGCTCATGTCAACCATGTTTATTAAACAATTACCCTTCTATTTTTCTCTTCTGTATATCTCTATTATAGGATAATCAATTTATACTTAAGAAAAAATTTCCAGTAGTTGCTTAATGTGCAACATTAAAGACGCAGTGTGTGGCCTCACTATATCTCAGGCATCCATGAAGGAAAAACCAGCTACTGACAAGGGCACTGCAGGTCCCTCAGGCGATCTTTTTCCTCTTTAACACCAAAAATAATTTAAACAGCAGCTATTTCAACATTTGAATGGTGGTATAGTAGCCAATGCAATTACTTATAGCCAAAAACATATAGAAAAAGCAGGTTAAGGTGCTGTACAGTCTATGATTTTAATTGCCTTGCATCGTATCTCAGCTGGGCAAATGCAAAGAGCAGCTTCTTGGGCCATTGTTCTACGTACCATCTGCTATAACATAAAGTCCAGAAGAAGGGGTCTCTCTGTGGAGAAGAAACACTCACAATTTAGCAGAGTAATATTCCAGTCCTTGAGGATAAGAGCCACTGTTTAATAGAAAGCAATTAAGTACATACATATATACATACATCATCTGTTAGGAGAACATCATTCAGGTGATAGTGAACCTATGCAACATTAAAATATTTTCCCAACTACAAAAATGTTATTATTTTTTAAATTTTATTTTTCAATTATACTTCACATTCATTATTAGTTTGCATTAGTTTCAGGTGTGTAGGGGACCAGTTTGTTTTGGTCTGGCAAATGTGACTCAGCTCTGTATGGAAAACCTACAGAAGCGAGGTGGTGGGCAGGAGGCAGACCTTCACACTGAGTTTTCCTGTGAGAATCAGGCCTAGAAAATGTAAACAGACTGTTATGGCTTGCTCTTGCTAAAACTCCATCACCCTGGTCTGAAACAATAAACGTATATTGTCTATCTTCAAGGTAATTTCCAAAGCCTGTGTGAGTTTTCCCAAGGACAGAGCTAATCAGCTCTCCACCTTTCCCTTCTGCATGTTATTTTCATTTCCTTGATTATACCTAAAATGTAGACAATAATAGTGTATGTAATAGATAATAAATCCTTCTTTGATGTAAGACCCAGGAAAAACAATAAAAGCTTGTCTAGGCAAGGGCGCTCTCCTCTTGAGAGAGTGGCTGTGTTGTCCCCTTCTTCTCCACAGGATTTCTGTAGCTTGTGGATTTGTTCTTGTCTTTAGTCACAACAGGTATACTCTGCTGTCCGGAGTCCACCACACAGGTGTACAGCATAGAGGTCAGATAATCATATACTTTACAAAGTACCCCCTTGATATTTCCAGTACCCACTTGGTACCACACATTGTTATTACAATAGTATTGACTATAACCCAGACAACAGCATGGTGATTACCAGAAGAGAAGGGCAGTGAGGGGTGGTAGAAGGAGGTGCCAGGAGGATAGTGATGGAAGGAGACTTGACTTGGAGTGGTGAACACACAGTAAAATATACAGATTATGTATTATAGAATTGTATACCTGAGACCTACATAGTTTTATTAACCAATATTACCCTAATCAATTCATTAAAAAGAAAAACATAATTAAATAAAACAATATCATTGACTATATTCCCTATGCCGTACTTTACATTCCCATCACAGTTTTGTAACTACCAATTTGTACTTCTTATCCCTTCATCTTTTTCACCTAGTCCCCCAATTCCCCTTTCCTTTGGCAACCATCAGTCTGTTCTCTGTGAATATGAGTCTGTTTCAATTTTGTTTGTTCATTTGTTTTGTTCTTCAGATTCCACACATAAATGAAATCATATTGTATTTGTCTTTCTTTGACTGACATATTTCATTTAGCACAATACCCTCTAGGTCTACTCATGTTGTCACAAATGGTAAGGTTCTTTTTTTTACAGCTAAGTAATGTTCCATTTTATATATATACCATAGCTTGTTTGCCCACTTGCCTATTGATGGTCATGTGTTTCTTCCATCTCTTGGTTATTATAAATAATGCTTCAGTGAACATAGGGGTACACATATTCTTTCAAATTAGTGTTTTGAGAAATGTTTTTATTTTGGATGCTGAGGACATTTTTTCATTGGATTTTAGTACACATATACACATGTGTATGCATGCATATATATATCCACATTCACACAAACAAATGAAGTACCACATGCCTCATTACTTTCTATACATGCTATACAGAATGGGCAATTAAGCTTCCTAATTTTATATATGTAAAGTTTTAATGCACAAATGATAGTCCTGTAAACAACAAGCACTTCTCATTCTTTTGGAGGGGTGGAGCTAACATACTAAATAATGACATTTTGCTCAATCAAATTAAATATATTTTTTCCCATAGGATGTACTGGAAAATTTCCAAAACTCAGAAAGTGTAAGCAACATGTCTTCAAGACACACTGCTTCTGTGCGAAGCAGGGAGCGCTCACATCTAGCCTTGTTCTGGGGCAACAGTCAATACTCTCTCTGTCATGCTACAAGAGAGTAAGATAATGCAATCCAGTGCCAAAGATGATGATTGCATGTGATTCTCATTCAAAGGACTATTTTTAATGTAAGAATTAAAAATATTTTAATTACCAAACTAATTAGTTTTAATTAGTGAATGATAACTATCATAAATGTGTATATTATTTTCCTAAGTATTTTATATTATACCTGTGAAATCATGCTAGGGCTATTATTTTATACTTTGATTTTTTTTTCAAATAAGGTTTTTCAAAGTAAAGTTTAACATTTAGCTTTCTTCCTTGGCGAGTTTTGTGGTATTTTACCTTCATGGCTAAACAGACTTGTTTGAGATGCCCAAAGAGGACATCATCTGCTAGGTGATATTTAAATTCTTGTGTAGCAATTAAAATAAATATTTTTTTGATAAACCTTTACTTTCTAGGAATTTTGCACTGTCAACATGTCATTAAATCTTTATTTTTCTAACTTTATTTTTTTTAAGATTTTATTTATTTATTTTTAGACAGAGGGGAAGGGAGGGAGAAAGAGAGACAGAAACATCAATGTATGGTTGCCTCTCAAGTGGCCCCCACTGGGGACCTGACCCGCAACCCAGGCATGTGCCCTGACTGGGAATTGAACTGGCGACCCTTTGGTTCGCAGCCCATGCTCAGTCCACTGAGCTACACAAGCCAGGGCCTAACTTTGTTTTTAACATGTTATCTTTATTTAACCTAAATAAAAGTTGATGAAAACATAATGTATTTATTATTAGAAACATCCAGGACTTCTTAAGCAGTATAAAAGATAGCTGTGCTTTTAAGAATTCAAATAATGCATTGACTTTTAGATAACTGAAAATAATAGAGAGATGCTAGAGTCTATAATTTGATGGCAATTAGTTTTTGTGTACTGTCTTGCATGATGTCTCTCTAGAGAATTCATTATTTAAAATCATGTCTTATCTATAAATACTATATTATGATTTTGTGTAGTCTGGTAAACACGCATGAAACTTACTTAATTCATAATTTGCTGTTGCGTTGCCATAGACTTCTAGTTCTTCATATTTTAATATTGTATTAGCTATTAATCTCAGTAGATCTATTTGCCTTTAATCAACTAAATGAATTGATTTTTTATTAATTCTTATACCAGCTTCCATTTAAAAAAGTGCTTTGGGCAAGGGGCTGATGAGGTGGGACTTGTACAAAGATAAGTAAGTTATCTGACTAGGAGAGATAATCTTTTGACAAAATAATTAAAATATACCAAGATAAGGATAGACACGTGAAAAAAGCAGATTAGTGAGTTGATAACAGGCAAGCTTCCCAGCAGGAATTAGTTTAAACTCAGACTTTTGGATGATAAATATATGTTCATTGGTTAGAGATTATAAAGATGGACAACCAGATAATAGGAATGGAATGTAAAAAGGAATTGGTAATTTTCTGCACATGACATTATATATAATATGTGAGAGATAAACTTTTGGAGTTAAACTACAGCCGGCGGGGAAGGGAGTGTGAAATTTATTAATCAAAAGAATAGAATAATTATACTTTTATTTTAGATAAGTAACTGGAAGCACTGTAATGAATGAATTGGAGGAGTAAAAACTACAGAGGCATTGAATTGTGGAAATAGTGTAAGAGCAAGATCTTGAGCGCTTTCTGAATGTCAGCAGTGATCAAGCAGATGCAAAAGACAGACTGAAATTTACTAATAAATAAACAGGGCCTGGCCCTAAGTGGGTCTGCCTAGGGCCAGGTGGTAGTATGTGGGTTCTTGTTTTCATGTAGGAAAGATTTCATAACGTGAGTCCAGGTAACTATGAGGATATGCTTATTAAATCTGAGGACCATGAAGCAAGAAAGGGCTTAGCATAGAAACAGCTGCAAGAGAGCCTAGGCATTGCCTTAGCTCACTGGGAAGTCAGAGAAAAGGGGGAGGTGGGGACAGGTTCAGGAGATTATCCTGGGACAAGTTGCCATGGCCCACTGTTCTCCCTGATTGCAAGTTTCTTGGAAATCCTTAGAATTTAGGAGATGTTTACCTGTGGAGGAAGAAGAAGGGAAAGAAGTGGGAGAAAGGAATGGTGCAGGCTGCTCCCCAGAGGGAGAGAGTGCACACTGGTTCCTTTGTCTTCAGTTCTTATCTCTCTTTGGCAGGTGGGAATCTTAGGGGAGTTTTTAGGGGAGCATTTCAGTAGAATATTGATCAGTTCTCTGCTGTGTCCTTCAGGGTCATGGTCTCCATATACAAAATATAAAGGCAGAATATCTTAACACTGATTAGGTGTTTGAGTTTTCAAAGATGGAAAGAAGGTAGCCTTGGGTTTTGGTGACTAGCTATCTTAATTCTTACAGCCATTTATTCAGTAAATATTTGTTCAGTAATATCATAGGCCAGGTACTTGGGAAAAAGCTGAATAAGATTTAATTTCCTTGTGCCCTGTAGGGAAGGATAAATACATAAATAATCTAAGGAGGAGGGTTGCTTCAAGTTTTGACAAAATTAATACATAACTATTCAGTCTGTTTAAATTTAGAGAAGAGTGTACTCTCTGAAACAATGTATCATTTTGTTGGTTCATAACTCTGCTTTTTATTGGAAGATTGTTTTTATTACTCCTTGTATTTCTCCTTGTAATTTAGAGTGACAATACATCATCACCACCATCCTGCATGTTTTTTCAGTTCCAGAATATTATTTTTTCTGTTAATTTACTAGGTCTCCTGTAACCAACTACCACAAACTAGCTGATTAGCTGGCTTAAAATGATTTATTCTCTTACAATTTTGGAGGATAGAAGTCTAATGCAAGGAGTGGTAGGGAAGTCCTTTCCAGAAGCTGACCGAGAAGGGCTCTTCTTGCCTATAGGCCCATGACTTTCCTTTTCTTAGAGCATTTACTTTTGAGAACTTGTACATATAAATTTTTCCTCTGCTCTTTTGATATACAGATCTTTTGACAATCTGCTTGTGTTTTATAATCTGGAAATGTTTTTCGCAAGGATCATCCCTTTGAAATATTCTCATCAAACAAGACAGTGCTCACTATCTCCCAGGATCTGTGAGAAGGTTGTAGCCCAGCTTCCAATAAGGATACCAGTCAGTGATTGCTTTAGGAGCCCGCCCTAATCCAGTATGACCTCATTTTAACTTGACTACACCTGAAAAGGCATAGTCACCTTCTTTCTCAAGAAGGTTACATTCACAGGCACCAACCTACATTGGAGATGGGGCACAATTCAACCTACAACATTACAAAAACTTTAAATGTGTTCATGGGAAATTATACTTACTTAAAACTTTCTCTTCAGAACCTGTTTCAACAGTTATAAATATCACCCCAGAGTCCTTGGCTATTAGCTATGTGGGTCTGGTAGCAGCACGTGTCTAAGACTATTTATGGGCAAATATAGCAACTAATCTTTTATCCCAGGTTTTCAGGGTTTTTCCCTTTATTTCAGCAGAGGATCTCTGCAGTAAATTATTCTCATACCCTCTTACTCCCCTGACTCCTTAATAGGGTAAGATTCTAGTAGGTATTGGGTCATGCAGTTGTGCTCACTCATCTCCATCTGCAGATATATCTTAAGGTTTTCAGACTGTGTCATGTTCCAGTGGATCTAGGAAGGGCCATAGAATAGCAGATCCAGCTTCTCCAGCCCTGGGTTTGGCAATGAATTGACCCAGTGCAGGAAACGATAGATTGCAGTTTCTGCTGAGCTGATTCAATGTGTCTTCTTTTCCCCAAAACCTCTTCCCCACTCCTGATATATTTTTAAATATTCACATTAGCTGATATCATTACTGAGTTTTTGGTAATCAGACTGACAAGGTTTGTATATTTTTGTTTTTCTCTTACCTGTAGAAAGGATGAGAGAATTTCATGTTCTTTGTTAAAGAGCTACTCCCAGCTGATGTCTGAGAGTGACTATCCACGAGGTCTCTTTAATAGCAATTTCCACATTTTACCTCCTAATCTCTCTACTCCCTTTGTTTCACAGCATGGAAGGTTACTGATCACATGAGTTTGTGTAGGTCAATCTTTTCTTCTATTTCTCTAGTTTTCTAGGAGTAGAGAACTAGAGCAAAGTTCCGGGGCTGCCTGTATTGTTGTATTTTTTACAATGTGTACCCAAATTTCTTAGATTACAAAAGTTATATGTAATTCTTTTTTTTAATTTTTTTAAAAAAATTTATTTATTTTTAGAGAGAGGAAGGGAGGGAGGAAGAGAGAGAGAGAAACTTCAATGTGTGGTTGCATCTCATGTGGCCCCCACTGTGGACCTGGCCTGCAACCCAGGCATGTGCCCTGACTGGGAATCAAACCTATGACCCTTTGGTTCACAGCCCGCGCTCAATCCACTGAGCTACGCCAGCCAGGCCTGTATGTAGTTCTTGATATTTTGTCTTATCAAGTATTTTTTTCTGAGTTTAGTGATGCTTCTAAAGTATGAAGGTAAGGTATGCTATGTAGTGTAGAAGAGTGAAGATATGGTCATTGTGAACAAACTTGATTAATAAAATGTGATGACATTGCTTGATATGGGTAATATGAGTTTTGGAAATAAATTAGTTGGCTTAGGTTACAAACATCTAAATAAAGAGGAATCTTCCCCAAAGTTTTCACCTTCCAATTTTCTTAATGCCCATCAGCTCATTTACATTGTCACCAAAGTGAAGCTCTGAACAGTAACAAAGGGAAGTCTCTCATCACCTGACTTCTGTGACTTAGCTCTTCTTGTTTCTGTGCTTTAGGAGAGGGTTCAGTATTTTATGATTTGTGAACCAATTCTAGCCCACTGTTTTTGTCAAAAAAAGTAGCACTGGAATATAGCCACACTCCTTTATTTATGTATTATCTATGGCTGCTATTGCAGTCCATTGACTGCAACAAAGACCATTTGACTTGCAAAGCCCAAAATACTTAACTTGCTAATTTTTTTTTAACAGAAAGCTTGCTCACCATTATCATAAATAAAATAGACATAGATTATGTATGTCTACTTTCCTTCATTCACACACAACTGGCAACTTAGAATACTCTCCAGTTCTCACTTAACCCAATCATCTGAGTTTAGTGGGGAAAATCTTTTCTTTTAAGACTTTGGGGAGGGAAATATGGGCATAGCTTTATTTTTTAGTATTGAAAGTTCTTTAAGTGTATAAAATTTTGTATAAACCTAAATAATTACATGGATATATTTGATCAGCAGTGCAAATTAAACAGTATAAATGTGATGAGTTTACTGAAAGGGCTGAAAAGGTAAACACAGAAAATGGCATTATGTTTCTCTGATTTCTATGCTACCATGCTCTGTCAGGGTTTACTCTCATCTGTTTGGCCAGACTCTCTTCCCCACTGAGAAGATCCCATAGTTTTGTGATAATTTTTAGGCATATGAATAGTTTCCTTTTTAGATATTAAATCCCCTCCATCATCTACATCAAAATGTAAATCTCACATCCAATTAAAGCCTCTTCTGTTCCCTTTTATCAAAACCAGTTAGAGGATAAGGAACAAGAAAGGACCTATGGCTTGTTCTTTCTTCTTGCTTTATTTCCTTCACCTTCTTGAATCTTCTCTAGCCTGCAAGTTTGGGGAAAAGGGTAATGACAGGATTAGCAATGTTTATATGTTTAATGCTATTTTTAACTCTCTCTTGGTTGATTTTTGATGGCCATTATATCCTATATAATGGCAAGCCTCTAAGTTACTTCATGGGGACACATTTGTGAGTTTTACTGAGATATCTTCTCATGCTAAACTCTTGTTTTCTTGGTTTTAAGGAACTCATGCATGCTGTTAAATGGTGGTAGTACAGCTTGATCAGCCATTCCCGTTCTAACTCCTTACCTGACTGTTCCAAGCAACTTCCTATATGCATTTTTTTTCTAAAGAGAATGTATCAGCAAGTTTTTATATATTCCCAAACTCTAAGGGAGATATTTCAAGTTTCCCTTAAAATATCTCTCACTCATTTGAGAAGCCCTCAATGTCTTTACAGACGAATGGAAGAAATCAAAGAGAAACAGTTACCAATCCTACCTACTTTCTTTATTTGTATATGATCTTTTATTTTCACCTCTTTTTTCTCTCATCTTTTTCTTTCCAAAGTCCATCCTTCTATCAGTATTCTACATTTTTGAAGACTATAAACTATCCTTTATCTTCTCTCTTTTTATCATCAATCTTTTACTTTCTACTTGCTCCTTCTGAAAATTATTTAACTTGTTTCAACTGCATTTTTTAAATGAAGCAAAACAAAACAATCAACCTGGAGTAACTTATTACCCCTTCTGACACTTTTCTGCTCATCCTCATCAGGAAATAAAACTCTTGGTAGCATATGTACTGTTATTTTCTCCATTTTTCACCTCAAGATCACTGTGATAGGAAGCTTAACTGAATGCTGCAGTTATTCCATGTAATTGTGACCAGATGTTCAATTTGAAGAATCTTGAAACACCAAGATATAACATATATGATAAACTAAAGTGAGGTTCTAACCCAGTATTGACATTTAATAATTAAGTGTTAGAGAAGAGCTTAGACATCCTTTAAAAGCCCTCAAAGACATAGATATTGTAAAAGGACATGGAGCTGAAGATTGGAGAAGATATGAAGAGGAAGGTCTATTAAAATAGGATTGTCACATTGATGTGATTACTGCTTCCTGCTCCCACCCAAAAGAGAGGTGGATTCTCTACTTCATTTTTAATCTTAATAATAGGTAAGAATTTGAAAAAGGCTGTTAGAGAGTTTATGTTTCTACCTGGTTGGAAGTTGGATTTCTACCTAGTTAATCAAGGGGCAGAAAATGGCTTTTATCTGGTAGATCAATATGAGGATTTACTCACTCTCAGAGATTATTAGGGAAATGACACATTTTTTTCATGAATCAGTGATAGAATGCACATGAGAGAAAAGAAGAGACAGAGGGAGACAGAGAGAGAGAGAGAGAGAGAGAGAGAGAGAGAAAGGAAGATCAAGACTCTCTAATACAACTGCTGGAGGAGAAAATAGGTCTCAGTAAAGAGAAATTAAAGATATTGAGAAAATATTACTAAATTTTTAGGTAAACTAAAATACAGGACTAGATAAGCAAGAATTAATTGGGAGAACTTGTTTGGATATGGATTTTAACATCCTGGTGAGTACCCAATAGGGTAGAGAAAAGTCAATGCTAGGGTAGCTCTTAGAAGAATAGAGAAAATGGAAGCTAACACTGAGCAAAGGTAAAATGCTTGGATTGTAATGTCAGGCAATAGAGGAAAGGATGGAATAGTTTAAGAATATGGGCAAATTGAAAGAATCAGAGCTACAAGACCCAGAGGATACAACTTCCATCAAAGCCACCCAAATATGGTGATAAGATAGTGTCCAGCATCACTTCTGTGATTGCTTTCATACACAGACCAGGGATGTCAGTAGGAAAAGCAGTCTCTAAACTAGGATTTGTCTTATTAAATGGCACAGTGGGGATATTGAGGCCCCAAAACAATAGATGTCACATGGCAATGCTTAACCACCAGAAGCCAGGGGTCCACAGCACTCAAAATGTCTTGCACAATAGATTTTAACCCACATGCAGGTGGTTGCAGTCAAGGATTGATAGAAAATGGCATCTCTGGGGACAAATGAAAGAGCAGTCATCCAGGATTCTGTTTATCATCTATAACCAGAAAAAGGAATCTAGGAGCAATAGGCTGAGGACAATTGTCTTGATATAAAGTTATATTTCCCTGCTCAGTTTCCATATTAGACCCAATTTTAAGGTATATATTTCACTGAAAAAAAGAAATGCTTTAGTTGATTGAATGCTATAGAAAGAAGAATATTCTGACATTTAGAAGGCAATATGACTTGTGGTCTTAGCTGACATTGATGCATAAAGATATAAAGCACCATCAAAGCACCTGCTAGAATGAGAACAGATGGTGGCCAGTTAATAGATGTATTTTTAACTGAAATTCAGCTTAGACTGGATCCACAGTGTCCAGTTGGTCATTTTGTCAGTACCTGAGTCTATAAGTGGAATGGCATACTTGGTTGTTGAATAACCTCCACGTGGGATGCTTGGCTTGTGAGGTAAGAATCATCAGATTTTGGAGGGTGAAGTACAAACCTCTGACACTGCACCCAGATCTCTTTTCAAGAGAAAGTGGCATTAGCTGATAGCATTAATCTGCAGGATTTGCCTCAGGTTTTTTTTTTTTCTTTTTTTGCAACATCTAACATGACTCTGTCCATAAACTGCTGCTGGCTAATGGCAGAATAGTGAGGATCTAGTACTGGACCATCCTTTCCCATAGCAGAACTCATTTAATGGGCAATCTATGCTCTGGGCTCTCTTGAGCCCAGATAACACTTTATGGGAGTTGTACTCCAATCTTTAACTTCCTCCACATTCCTTCCCCACACCCCCCCCCCTCAACTATCCTGCATAATAGTCTGAAGACTTTTCCTGGTGACCATATATTTTTACAGGTATTTTCTCCAATAAATTTCTAGCATTTCTCTGTCTTGGTATCTGCTTCCTATAAGACTTGAATTAAAAAAAAAAAATCTATAACTTTACCTAAAAGGCACTTAATGATTTGGGCATTTCCTCTATTACACTTGTTTTTCCAGTTTTCCCATTTGATTTCCAGGAATAGAGTTATTTTTTTATGAAGCTATATGACAAAGCACATTATTATCTTTGCATATTTTCTTTTCTGCATGGAACCCCTTTTCTCCTCACCTCTTCAGCTTTGTTTAGTTAATATAGGCTACATAATACTTAGGATCCAATGCAAAATATAAGTGTGGGACTTGTGCAAAAAATGTTAATAGTTTGAAGAGAGCTACAGCAGAGAGTTAACCAGGTGTAAGCCCTGCTAAATTTAGGGTACTAAGTAACTGCACACATCACGTACTCATGAAGCTGGTTCTGTCTACTCGTATTTTATTATTGAGCTAGAATATTGTTGTATCAAGGAAATTTTGGCTAATCCTCTGTATACCAGGAGTCTGCAGGCTTGAGTTGATGCCTTTTTATCATTGACTGATAATCAAGATACACACTTTGCTGTGGTGAAGTTTTTTAAATATATGAAAGTAATCAATGATTCACATCAAGCTGTGTAATCAATGTGTTCTTTTCTTTGTGTTACAAAAATCACACATTTAAAATTCCTGCACATTTTGATTTTTTAAAATAGCCCTAATGTTTTCTTATTCAGTTTTGCATCATTAAGTATTTCCTACTAGCCAATTGCCCATTCATCATTCAGCCCTTCTATGTCTACCACTTCTGACTTGTTTTAAGAACACAGAGATATTATGTGTGGCCTTCACATTCTCCATGTGTCCTTTTATTCCAAGGAGATTAACTATACTGATTTAAACAGTAATCTTAATTGCTTTGCATTGTATTCTTGATAAGTGCCTACTGAGACTGATTGCGCCCTTCACCTTTGCTTTGGCATCCTATCAATCTCAAAAGCTCTTATTGTTAATAAAATGCAAGGTAATTAGTGGAATTGTTTGGATGGTACTACTCTCTTTGTGTCTTATAACAAGGTAAAAGTTAAAATTGTTCTTGGTTTTTATGTGTGTTCATACATATTTTAAGATTATAGAATCACCAACTTTAGACTCAAAAATGTTGATGATTCATGTAGTTTTTATTGTTATTTAGAGTATATTTATATATTTAGGAATATTAAAGATGTATTTTAAATTATACAAATGATATAGTTTTATTATGATCAATATGAAATATAGAGTACAATTAACATAATACAAACCAATTATAATTGGATCTAATTATAGTCAATCATTCTTACATACACTTTTATATGCTTATATGCATGTAATCTTGTTCAAAGATGAATTCCCTTAACTTGAATTTATAGAAATAAATTGTATAAGATTGGTTCAAGTCCCTTTTTCTTTATCATCTGAAAATCCAGAGTTCTTCCCATGATTTTTGGGAATTCCCAGTTATCGCTGATTCTAAGCTTTGCTTTCCATTGAGTTGGAGGTGTTTAGTGATATCCTTGATAATCCAATCATATTATCTCACCCAGTAATATAAGATTAATAATGACTCCAAACATTGTTAAGTATCTTCTCATAGGTTTATTTGCCATTGATATATCTTTTCTGGTGAAGTAGTCTGATAAAATCTTTTGTCCAATTTGTTAGTTTTTTCTTCTTCTTTCTTTTTTTTTAAAATATGAGAGGTCTTTATACAAGTTCTGGCACAAATAACACTCCTTTTTATCATGAATTTTTTATTAAAAATCATAAGCATGCAATTCTGTAATATAACCAATTGCACTCAAGCACACCATATAAAATTTTAAATGAAATGTTCCAATTAAAACTATAAACTATTATACCCATATTATTACCCTACCAACCACACTCAAGTAGGTGTTACTTCTGCTGGATCCTGTATATGGATACAAGTGCTTTGTCAGATACATTTTACAACTATTATTTTTACCAAGTGTGAAGCTAATTTCTTTAATCATTTAACAGTATTTTTGAAAAGTAGACATTTTTAATATTGATGAAGTATAATTTTTCTTTTGTACTGTTTTATTTTATCTAAGAAATCTTTGCCAAACTCAAGCTTACAAAAATATTTCTCTTAAATTTTCTTCTAGTAGTTTTACAATTTTAGCTTAGTTTCACTTTGCGTTAGCTTTTTTAAAATTCTCATGTTTTCTTTTTTGAACATAGATATCGTTTTTTTTTTCACTTTATCATTTGTTAAAAAGACTATTGCTTCTCCGCTAAATTACATCTATACTTTTGTAAAACTTCATTGCTCATATATATGTGGCTCTACTTCTGGATACTTTGTTTTTTCCCATTGTTCTATTTCTCCATGTTTATGCCAATACCACAATGTCTTAATAAGTGTAGCTTTATAATACATTAAAATCAGGTAGCATTAGATCCATTAGATCAGCAACTTTGTTCTTTTTTTTCAGAGTTGTCTTGCTTGTTCTTGGTTCTTTGCATTTGCATATAAATTTGAAAGACGGTTTACTAATTTCTGCTAAAATACTGCTGGAAATTTAGTTGAGAATGTGTTAAATTTACAAATCAATTGGACAGAATTAATACTTTAACAACATTGAATTTTTTCTACACAAGAAAATAAATATTTCATTTATTTAGGGCTTTTCTTACTTATATTATCAGTTTTCCCCCTACTTTTAGCATATAGATCTTTAAAATCTTTTGTCAGATATATTACTAAGCATTTTATATTAGTTGATGATACTTAAATCATACTTTTTAATTTTTATTTTTGATTGTTGTCAGTTTATATAATTGATTTAATATAACTGGTTTTGTATATTTAACTCGTATCCTGTAACCTTACTGACCATACATAATTGGTTCTAGTAGTGTTATTATAGATCCCCCTATAATTTCTACACAGATGACCTGGTCATCTGAACAATAAACAAACAGTGTTACTTCTTCCTTTTCAATCTGAATGCATTAATTTCTTTTTCTTGCCTTACTTGTGTAGACCTGCCAGTGCATTGTTAAGTAGGAGTTGTAAAGGCAGGCGTCTTGTCTTGTTCTTAATCTCATAAAAAGAAAAATACAGTGTTCCATCATTAATTGATGTTAGCTATAGATTTCTTTTGTTATTGATAGCTTTTTATTGAGCTGAGAAAATTCCATTCTATTCTCAATTTCCTGATTTTTTTAATCTCTTTCAGGAAAGGATGCGGTGTTTTCCAAATGCTTTTTCTGTATCCCAAGTGCTTTTTCTGGATCTATTGAGATGACAATACAGTGTTTCTTTTTCAAGTTGTTAATATGGTGAATGACATTACCATAATTTTCTAACATGAAAGTAATCTTACATCGATGAGGTAAGCCCAAACTAGTCTTGATGTCTTATCTTTTTTAAATTGAAAAAATATATATTTATTTATTTTTAGAGTGAGGACAAGGAGGAAGAAAGAGAGTGAGAGAAACATTAATATGAGACAGAAACATCAGTCGGTTGCCTCTCCTATGGCCACCACTGAGGATGGAACTGCAACCCAGGCATGTGCCCTGACTGAGAATCAAACTGGCAACCTCTTCCTTTGAGGAATAATGTCCAACCCACTGAGAAACAAAGGTCAGGGTGTTTTATCTTTTTTATATACTGTTTATTTCTACAGTATTTGCTACAATTATTTTTAGAATTTTTGTATCTATATTCATGAGAGATAGTTTTTTGTAGTTGCTTTTTTTAACTTGGCATTGTGTTTGCTTTTGATACAGAGCAATGCTGACTTTATAGAATGAATTGAGTATTCTATTCTCTTTCAATTTTCCAAAAAAAATTATGAAAATCAGTATTATTATTCTTTAAATGTTTTATAGAATTTTCCAGTGAAGCTATATGAATCCTGAAACTGTCTCAAGGCAGTGAGCTGGGCCAAACACAGGGCTCATCTCATTGTTTTCCATTTCCCATGTTCTACTGTCCTGCATTATTGATGTGCAATAGTGAGAAAATCATTATTTTATATATTTTCCCAGTCTTTTAGTTAATTGCTACTAGTGGGAAGATAATTTCATTGCTTGTTACTTCACCTTGACCAGAAATAAAAAAATCTTTACTGATTTAATATTTATAATTTTAATTTTTCTTTATAAATGTTTTTATTTACTTATTTGGGAGATGGGGGAGAAAGAGAAACATCAATTCATCATTCTATCCATTCATACATTCATTGGTTGATTCTTGTATGTGTTCTTACTGGTGATAGAACCCACAAACTTCATGTATTGGGATGACTTTCTAACCAACTGAGTTTTAATTTTCTACTTACATATTTTGCAAAATAATGCTGTTACTGAATCTTGATAACTGAACTACTCTTAATTTTATGTCTTATATTTTTGTAGTGAATGTAGTCATTTTATTGTCATTGCTTGATTTTAGATTTGGCTTGGAATTTTAATATAATTTATTTAGCTTTGAATGAGGAAAGTTTCCATATGATATCTTTTAACAAACAAACAAGAATTAATTTTCCATGGTTCATAAATTATCCAAATTATTTTCTTCACTATCTTCTTAATTTTGATCAAATGGCAAGCTAGTGTAAAAAATCACTTTATTACTTCAGTAATTAAAAAGTCTGTGGAAAAAGTGACTGGGACTAGATCTATAAAGTTATCAGGTTATTCCTCAGGGTAACTTAATTTCTGCAAAATGTTTTTGATGTGTTTTATGAAGGTTTTAATCAAGGCCCAGCTTTCTGGATGCCATTTCCTTTTTACCAACTTTATCACGAGAAGCAAGCTGACAGTGCCATGCACTCTTTCTGAATTAAGACTCTTCTACACTATGAAAGGTTTTCTGACTACAACCACAAAAAGCATTTTTTAAATTCCATTTATCTTTAGCAGTAAAAGTGAGGTTAATTGTTCCCTCTCTACTCAGCACCTTCATATTGCCTACTGTCTTTTTTTCCTCTAAAATCAGTGGAATCCGTGCATTTGTACTTTTGCAGGTGCTATTCATTCCCAGCCAGGTTGTGTGGTTGCAAATCACCCCTCAAGGTCTTCCCATCTGCAGCAGACCCAGCAGGCATCTATCACCAGCTCTGGCATGAGATTTATAACCTTTTCACCATGGACAGAATGGAGTGAAAGTCAAATGTCATAATATGTCCAAATATTTGTATTGTTTTTAAGAATATTTATTAGAAAACTTCTTAATATCCATTTTTAAATTTGATTTACATACTACTTCTAAAAATCTTGGAAGCCACATTTAAATCACATTTTACATGTAAGAAAACTTTCAGTTAGAGAGGTTAATAAGTGATCGAAGATGCACAATGCATAAGAAAACAAGGCCTAAGTGAGCTCCACTCTGCATTTCCATCTCAGGAAAAGATTGAAGTCTGACTTCTTTTAAAGAGTAGCCACAAATTATTTTTCTATATTTAGGCTATTTGCAGGACCATGGATGTTTTAAATTTATAAAACATTTAGAAAAATGGAAATATTTTTTGGATTTATAGAATTTTAAAAAATCAGCTATGTATACATAACCTTGTTCAATTGGAAAGAGGATACGTTATTAAGTTATTTATCTCTAAGATCCAACTCTCCCTTTATGATATTTATGATACAGCTCTGCTTTATGATATTGGAGCTGTGTCTCTGCAAACTGTGTTTCCTTTTCCAGTGAGCTCCCTGCTATTTTCTACCCATAAAGTTTCAAGTTACAGGAAAGCTGCAAAGCCATGTATAACTTTTCACCTTGTCAGCAGCAGTGGTTCACTTCTTGCTTTCATATTATTATTATCGTCATTAATCCTTTGATACTCCTAGAGCCAGCCTCATTGTGTTCCTTCAGAGGTCAGAGCAGGAGCAAGGCAACCCCCTCCTCAATGTCCTGCTTCCCAGCTCTGTGGATCCTCTCTTTCAGGATCCTAGGTTCTGATGATACCAGTTCCTTCCCTTTGTTTGTCCATGCCTTTGTACACCATATTTGTTTGTTTTCAAGTCATGATTTGTTAATTTTAGAAACTGAAAGAAAAATGTGAACACTCCTTCGGAAAAAAGTAAAAACTTTTTTTAAACTTCTACTTACTCTTAAATTCTCTGAATGAGTAGGATGAAAAGATTAGTATTAGCAGAATAAAATTTCATAACATATGACATCTGTCTGGAAAAAGTTAAGTCATTGTTAATATAACAAGAACAGTTTGGGCAACATCAGTGTAACCTGGCAGCCAAGGAAAGTGGACTGGAATGTGCCTGTGTGAGCACTGACAACTTCACTGTACTAGTCAGGGTGGGTGTTAGATGCCATCGACTGAGTATGTGTACCGTGTGGCCATCAAATTCAAAATTACTGAGATAGTAGAGCAACAATTCTACATCAAATTTTGTCTTAAGCTTGAACATTCCTCTGTGGAAACTATCTGGATGATTCAGAAGGTCACAGGTATAGGCAACTGGTGATATGCAACTTCATTACCACAGCATGCCCACTCATGTATCACATCTCATGCAGAGTTTTGGTGGAACATCAAATCATCCAGGTGACTTGGCCCCTCCCCTCCAGCCCAGATTTGGTGACCTGCTACTTCTGGCTTTTTTCAAAACTAAAATCATCTTTGAAAGGGAAGAGATTTCAGACCTTCTATGAGAGTCAGGAGAATACAACAGGGCACCCAATGGCGACTGGGAGAACTGTGTGAAGTCCCAAGGTGCTTAGTTTGATTGGGACTGAGGCATCATTGCCCTATGTACAACGTTTCTTGTTTCTTGTGTGTTCTTCAATAAATGTCTCTATTTTTCATATCACATGCCTGGATACCCTCTGGACAGACCTCATATGTTTCCCTGAGGAAATGGGAGTTTCAGTGTAAAAAGAGATGAAATTGGCCTCTGTAAAGGGGATCTCTACTTTCCTAGGCTTTTTGTATCTGGTGTGCAACTAAAGCTTTTCCAAAGTGAGGCAACTATCAGCAAATCTTGGACATAAGCTAGTGATGCAAACAAATAGTGACTACACAGGATCCTTTGTATTAAGAGTGGGAGTGATAGTCTATCTGTATTTGTTTCCAAAGGGAGCTAACTTGGTAATTCAATGGGCAGTAAAGTGTCTAGAGTGGGTGGTATAATCGGCTCTGTAGGTGTTCAGTGGGTGTAGTGTGAGTGCACTTTGAGCCAGCTCCAGGAATAATTTGGGGTGTTCTTCCTTCTTGATAGTCTGTAAGCTACCCAGTATCCTTGTTAATACATTTTTTTGGGTAAGTGGGGTGGGGATGATTAAACAAATTAATTTTTATTGCTTGCAACTAAGAAATGTGAATGGTATGTTCAATTTGAGCTTTTACAAGATGATAGAAGAAAAGAACAATTAAAGTAATTTGATAATTAAACCAATACTATATGCACATATTAAAATAATGTATAGTAGTAATAGTGTATATAGTATAATATAGTAATATAATATATACAGTATCTATCTACCTATACAAAGACACACAGACACATAAATTATGAATTAACTATGGTCAAGTATAAACATTTCACACATTTAATGGTTATTGGTTTTTAAAGAGAGTTTATATATTTTTGAAGATTTTATTTATTTATTTTCTGAGAGAGGCAAAGGGAAAGAGAAAGAGAGGGAGAGAAACATCGATGTTTATTGATCAGTTGACTGCAGCATGCCCCCAGTGGGGGGACCATGCCCACAACCCAGGTATTTGTACTGACCAGGAATCAAACTGGCAATCTTTGCATTCCAGCACTCAATCCTCTGAGTCATACTAGTCAGGGTTCATGTGTTGTTTCTTTAAAGAATGATTAAATTTTTATATGAAATTTTGTTCTTTTTCTCATTTTTTTCAAGTTTTCTTAGGCTGGGGCAATATGGGAACTGAGGGAGATCAACTAATTTAAGTATGTGATTTACAATTTAAGTGAAATATGTTTTCTTATGTCCTCAATCAGAATAACATTTTTCTTTTCTAAATAGGACAACACGTTTCTATTTTCCCTGACATAGCAAGGGCATCAGCTGTCAAAACTCTGAGACTCCCAGTTGGAAACAGACTTTGCTGGAATAAAAGCAGATGTAGGAATTGGGAACCCTGCCAAAGTAGGGATACCAGTAAGAATACAAACTATTTTTCTGAGTTTGACAATGCCTAAAGAATTTTGGACTGTCATCAGCATTTTGGATCCCAGGAAACAGCTTGGTAAGAAGAGTATGTATAATGCTAAGTAGAATTATAGTAATTTTCTGCTACTTATTAGTTTCAGGTATAACATAATATTAGGTTTTCCATAACACCAATACTTCTAATATCAAGTAGAAATGAGGAAAAAAAAACTTCCATTGTCTGCTAGGTCAAGTTCATGAAGCTGGAAAAAGTGCCCACTCAAATGACCATCACTACCCCCAACCCTAAACACTATAATGTGTTCCAAAATGCTAATTATATTTTAAGCTGAAAGTAAATTGGCTATCATAACACTTCATTTCTTATGTTCTGTTTAATAACGTGAGTAAATTTTGACTCCTTTGATAGCTTTTGTTCTTCACATTCGTCACCTGCCTCATGTATTTAGTCCTTTGTGATAAAGCATAGAGCCCAATGTTTACTAATTTAACTGCATCCTGCACATTTTCTTGCCTTCCTTTCTTTGCCTTTCTTTTCTACTTGCAGTGAAAATGCTTAACTACAACTATCAACGGTTTTTCCTGCTACTACATCTAAGTGTTGTGTTGAAGGAATTTATGTATTTTTAGATTGGTTTTCTGTCTCCCCCTGTCTCTACCATCAATTGATTTTAACTTTCTGCTATAAAATTATTTCAATTTCTTTAGTGAGTTCACTAAAACTGAAAAATACCAGCAAAAGTTTTAAAGTTTTTTGTTTGTTTGTTTGTTTAAACTGCTAACAACTTACCTTTCTCATCCTACTCAGAAGATTTCACCTACTTGGTGGCAGGAGTACCCTCAGTAAATATTTCCTTGAATTTTATCTCACGCACTCTTTCTTCCCAGCAGCTGGTCAGATAAATAGATTTCTTTCCTCAAGTACAAGGCCAATAGCTTCACCTGTGTCTGGGATGTTATCCCTTTTCCTATGATTATTAAATATAACCTTACATTATGTATTTTCTTGTCTATTGTTCCCTTTAGGCCTTTTAACAGCTATAAGTATTTTTCATCACAAAATACTTTCTTTCTACCCAACATCACTTATCTATGTCCTATCTCACCTTTCCTCTTCATGGCTAAGTTACTGAAATGTGTGGTTTTTACCATTTTATCTCACATTGCTCTATTTCTTGGATCTGTGTTCTAGTCTTAGTCACTTATCTCAGTGGCCTCTTTGCTGTTAAAAAGAATGAAAACATTTTGGTTTCTATCTTCCTTTTTTGTTGTACATCTTGAAGCTGTTGGCTACTCTGTCTTCAAATTATCTCTAAGTTGAGTGCCAGTCTTTTTTTTTTTTCAGCCTCTTTTGTGGAATTCCTGTTTTTTTCCCCAATCCCTTAAGTGCCTGTGTTCTCATAAACACTGCCTTCTGATCTCTTTACACACTTTCTTTGGGGTAAGATATCAATTCCAGTGGCTTCTGTTACCAGCTCTAGGTTAATAATATTGGAACATATATTTCTACTTTGGTTTTCTCTCTCAAACTCTGGTCTTATTTGTGCAACTGCTTAGTGTTATTTCCTGAAATAACTGTTTGAAATGCAGTGAGACTCAGGCACCAAACTTCTCCTAAACAACTAATGCCTCTGCTTATCTAGATCTTACTATAAGTCTCCACCTAAAATGCAGCTACCTAAGCTAAATCCTCAGTAAACTAATGGCCTCTTTATTTCTGGTTCAGTGTCTACCCCACTCACCACTAGTCAATCACTAAGTCATTTAAAGTACCTCCAGGATATGATCATTTCTTTTAAAATCATTTTTATTTCCTCATATCACTACTAAAAATTTATATTGCTTTAAAAATACAACTTCTCTTAAGCAAGAGAAAGCATTTCATCTTTCATTTTAAAAGAAGAGGATTAGAATCTATATTATTTTTATTGCCATTTGTCTATCATTGTTCTGCCACCATAACTCACAAACCTTGCCTTTTAAAAATTTACTAAAAGACTCAATTCATTTTTTTATCCATCCTCAATACCATTACTTGTGAAGATGTAGCAACATTTATCTAGGCTTCAATGAAATGAATAACTGCTTTCCAATCTTTCATCTCCTGCCTTCCTAATGATGACATTTCGATTTCTTAGTTCCTTTACTTTATACACTTGAATTACCTTCTTTCACTATATTTTATTATACATACATATAAATATATTTTGTAGCATTTCATTACAAAAATCTTATCTACTGCCAAGAGCTGAATCAGATCTCTGAATATCTCTTCCTTAACTATTTTCTTCTATGTAAATCTATTACCTTCTATTTTTAAGTCTATTCTTTTCTTTATCTATTTTGTGACATGTGCTCTTCAATTCACCTCTAATCTCCCAGTCCACATATTTGACCTGCTGCCTTACCAAGTCTGGATATGATGATTAATGATTAATTGTATAAAGAGGTGCTCTGAAATTTTTCTACCTTCATTTTATTTTCAAGGTGGGAGCCACTGTGTCCATTCATTCAACAATCACATAATGAATACTTGCTCTTTCCCAGGTAGTATTCTAGGTACAGGTAACATAACAATGAACCCAACAATGACTGTTCTCCCATAGCTTTATTTCTAGTCAGCAAAGATATACAATAGGAAAATAAATAAATATGTAGAGAATGGTAAGATGTACTAAATGTGCCTATATTAAAAACAATAGACCATGGGCTGATAAGGGCTTTTTGATTAAGGGACATTTGGGCAGAGAAATGGAACATATTAAGAAGTAATGCAGATATCTTAAGGAATATTCTCCTAGATACAAGAACAGCAAACATAAATGTCTTGAGGAAGAAATGTGTTTAGCTTATGTGAGGATGATATATACAGAGCAGAGAAGATCAGACAAAGCAAAGAATGGTAGGAAGTAAATTCACAAAGGTAGCATATCTTCTTTGAGATGTGTTTCTTTTCTACCATATTCAAACTGACATCATCTGATAGTTCATTATCTTTTTTCCTATGTTTGTTTTGTTTTAATTGATTTCTCATTGAATCTACTAGTAGGTGATGTCACTTTACTTCAACAATTATCATTGATTATTTAAAAATAGTAATCATCTGTTGTGATCTCTAAAACTAACGCGTCTATTTTTCAACTTTCATGTGCCTCTCCACCTTAGCCTACATATAACCTATATATTTTGCAGTGAAAATCTAAAACATCTAGAGTTTTCTTCAAAATGTTTATCTATGTGTACCCACAGTTTTTTTTTTTAATCTCTGTTCGAAAAGAAGGAAAAAAATATGAAAAATTTAAAAGGAAGAAAAGGAAGAAAGGAAGAAATGAAGGAAGACTAACACTTAACTACTCCAACTGCGGGTTTCCAGATTACCCTGTGTTATTGTATGATCTTGTATTATTGAACCTATATAATTTATTATAATCTCTTGTTTCTATTTCTATTTACTCTATTAGAAAATATTAATATTGTGGGGTGGCACTCAGTCTTGTTCTTTATTATAGCCTTATCTCATAGTATAATGTTTAAAACATTCATAAGTCATCCTAAAATGTTTGCTTAACTCATCTAGTGATTGGGTAATTGACAGTTTCCAAGGCAAGTCCTGGTATTTTTAAATATCTCTTTGTTAGAAAACATTTCTCATATAAAGTACAATAAGTCCTTACTTAACATTGTTGATTGGTCCTAATACTTTAAGTATGACACAATATAACAAAACCAGTTTACCATAGGCTGATGGATAGAAACAAGAGTAAAGTTCCTAAGGCATCTAATCAATGTTATATCAAAATGATATTGAATGAAACAATGTTATTTGAGGACTTGCTATAATAAATCCATTTCTGTATGTGAATAAACACATATTTAACAAGTGACAAAGACACCAAAATTTAAAACCATTCATTAAAGAGTTAAAATTTACTGTGCAATATAGCCTAAATTATTATATCATTTCTTTGAGACATAAGGCCTGGTGATACGTTTTATGGTAAAAATTTAGGGTACCAAGAAATGAAAGCAGACATTGTGATTTATGCAGAAATACCTTGCTATTGTGCAATGGGTTTTCTTTTAAGATTTTATTGATTTATTTTTAGAGAGGGGAAAGGAGGGAAAAAGAGGAATAGAAATATTGAATATTGGGAGGAAGATGGCAGCATGGTAGGAGGGAGCAGGTTTCATTTCCCCTAACACAGAGGAGAAAAACTAACTGATCTACAGAGAAACAGAGCAAAAAGCCAAGAATAGCACAGCATTTATGAAAATAGGAGATCTATTATAATAGCTGACATTGTAATAGCAGACAAAAATTATAGTGGACATTGAAAAACCAGACGGTAAGGAGACTACTTCAGGATAATAAGAGCCCAGGAATGAGCACCGGGACCAGGGAGGTTGCAGCCCCCAGAGCCAGTGCTCCTGGGTCTGTCTCTGGGCTCTCGGGAGAGAGCAGAGTCAACCTTCCTTCCCTGGCCAAACAAGGATTGAGCAGCACCAGGGGAGGCCTCCTTTCTTGAAGGCACGGAGAGGGGAGTGAGGACTGAGAGACACAGGGGCTGTGAGCACCCACACATAGCCCTGGGAAGAGTGTGCAACCCAGCCTGTGCGACCGAGGGCAGCCTGGCTGTGTGCCCACACCCCCAACCCAGAGAGTGTCGTTTAGTGGAAGACCCAGACCCCACAGCGATGAACACGGAAAAGGCACCGGCACTCCAAATGATCCCCAGTGCCCATAGCTGAGAACTCAGGGGAAGTGCATGTCCCCTCAGGACCCCCGGAGCTCACACCATGAGCCCTGAAAAGGCACGGGGGCTCTGCAGGATACTGGAGCCCGCTGTGGTAAGCTCCAGAGAACATGCTTAGGAACACCCAGACCCACACACAGGGCCCTGAAGAGAGGCACCAGACTGGCTCTGCGGAGAACGCTGGTTAGCCCTGGGGACAGTAAGAGGCTGTGTTCTGACTTGGAGGGATTCCAATCGCCCCTCAGCCTGCTGAAGCCAGCAAGACCAGAAAAACTGGTTTGGCCAGTTAGAAACCAACAAGAGGGTTTTTTTGTTTTTTGGGTTTTTTTTAATTGTTTATCTTTTTTTAGTAACTTTTTATTTTTAATTCTTATTATTTTTATATCTCTCAATCCCATATGCTTTTCTTTCTTTCACTCTAGTGTTATTTCTTCCTATCCAAATTTATCTCCTCTTCATTCCATCTTCTGCTTTCTTTCCTTTTTTTTTTTTTTGAACCTGCAAGGTATTGCATATTTGTATTATCTTTTCTTTCATTATTCTTACATTTTTTATTTTAATAGTATTTTGGTATTCCTCTTCTTTCTGTATAGTCTTCTATGCTTGGCTGGTTATACTGTATTGTTTGATAGGTTTCCCCTGTTATCTCATTCATAGTGTATTGCTAGTTTACTGTCCTTCATTTGTGTTCCATTAGTATACTACTCAAGGTTCTATACTCCCTATTCTTGTTATCTAGATCTCAGATTCTGTCATATGATTGTTGCTCTAATATTACTGTAAATAAGACCTATCCATACAATTGTAAATACTAAACACCACTTCCCAGATCTCAGCCCACTTGACAGTTTCCCCAATTCTATTACTGTAGTGGATAACTCTATTCTCTCACAAACTACACCTACATACTATTTTTTACTCTCACCCTGCCTCAGAATCTGACCTCTCATAGCCTCACTGCTTTCTAGATCCAACTCACAATCCTTTCCTCCCCAAGAAGAGTCTTATCTTCTTTCCATCTTTTCTAAAAATTGGCTAGTTGGGTGGAAGATCACGGTTAGCACTATACATAGCCAAAGGATCTCCTATCTCTTCTCTACTGGCTGCTACTGTAAATATCATAGGATACTCTCTTGCTGTCTTAAACCATTTTGCCTTCCCCCTCCAACTGATCACAAAAAAAAGAGTAGGGGGAAGCTGTGAACACCAGGATACCCAAAGGAGACTGCATCACTGAATCTCACAGGTATTCTACCACAGAAGTTCACACCATAAACCCAGAGAGCCAGAACAGGTCAATTTAAGAAGCAGAGGCTAACAGGAAGAGTCACACAAACAATGGGAAGACAAAGAAACAATCCCCAAATCAAGGGAAAGGAGGAAGCCTCAGAAAGAATGCTAAATGAAATAAAGGCAACTCAACTATCAGATATTGAGTTCAAAGAAATGATTATTAGGAAGCTCAATGAGCTCACAATGAGCTACATGAAACTATAGGGAAGCTACAACAAACTCACTGCAAACTATATCAACATGAAAAAGGAAATAGAAACTATCAACAAGGGTCAAGAGGAAATGAAGAATACAATTTCTGAACTGAAGAACACGGTAGAAGGAATGAAAAGCAGGTCTATGAAGCAGAAGATCAGATCAGTGAATTGGAGGACAAAGTAGAAAAAAACACCCAGAAAGAGCAAGAAAAGGAAAAGAGGCTCAGAAAGAATGAAGACAGATTAACAGAAATGCAAGACAATATGAAACATAATAATATCCATATAATAAAGATACCAGAAGGAGAAGAAGAAGAGCAAGGGATAGAAAACTTATTTGAAAAAGTAATGATGGAAAACTTCCCTAATTTGATGAGAGAAAAAGTCCCACAAATCCTGGAAACACAGACAGTCCCAATCAAGAGGAACCCAAAGAGGCCCACCTCAAGACACATCATAATTAAAATGGTAAAATTTCAAGACAAAGAGAGAATATTAAAGGCAGCAAGGGAGAAACAGGAAATAACATACAAGGGAGCCCCAATAAGGCTGGCAGCTGACTTCTCAATGGAAACATTCCAAGCCAGAAGGGAATGGCAAGAAATATTCCAAGTAATGAGAACCAGAGGTCTGCAACCAAAGCTACTTTACCCAGCAAGGCTCTCAATCAAGATAGAAGGCCAAATAAGAAGCTTCCCACACAAAAGAAGTCTAAAAGAATACACCTCCACTAAACCAGCTCTGCAAGAGATACTAAAGGGATTGCTTTAAGAAAGGGAAGGAAGAGAGAGAGAGAGAGAGAGAACACAGACACGTAAATGGCAATGAATAAGTACCTATCAATAGTACCTTAAATGTAAATGGATTAAATGCTCCAATCAAAAGACACAGAATAGTTGAATGGATAAGAAAGCATGACCCACACATATGCTGCCTACAAGAGACCCACCTCAGGATAAAAGACCTACACAGACTGAAAGTGAAGAGCTGAAAACAAATTTTCCAAGCAAATGGATAGGAAAAAAAAAAAAAAGCTGGGGTAGCAATACTCATATCAGACAAAATAGACTTCAAAAAAAGGGCCATAAATAGGGACCCAGAAGGTCACTTCAAATACTCAAGGGAAGAATCCACCAAGAAGACATAAACATTGTAAATATATATGCACCCAGTATAGGAGCATCCAAATACATACAGAAAATCTTAGAGGACTTCAAGAGAGATATTGAAAGCAACACAAGTATAGTGGGGGATTTTAATACCCCACTGTCAAAAATGGACAGATCTTCCGAACAAAATATCAACAAAGATATTGAGGCATTGAACAATGCCCTAGATGAAATGGACTTAACTGATATATATAGAGAGCCCTCCATCCCAAAGAAGCAAAATACACATTCTGTTCAAATGCACATGGAACATTTTCAAAGACAAACCACATGATAGGACATAAAACAAGCCTCAACAAATTCAAGAAAATGGAAATCATACCAAGAATTTTCTCAGATCACAAGGGACTGAAACTAGAAACCAACCCCAAGGAAAAAAACCCAAAACACTCAAAATCATGGAGATTAAATAGCATGCTATTAAATAATGAATGGGTCAGGAATGAAATTAGGGGAGAAATCAAAAGGTTTCTGGAAACAAATGAAAATGAACTCAAAACAACCCAAAACTTATGGGACACATCTAGGCCAGTCCTGAGAGGGAAGTTCATAGCGATACAGGCATACCTAAAAAAGATAGAAACATTTCAAACAAACAACCTAACCCTAAGTCTACAAGAACTCGAGGAAAACAAGAAAGACAGCCCAGAGCAAGTAGAAGGAAGGAAATAAGCAAGATCAGAGCAGAATCAAATGACGTAGAGACTAAAAGCACAACTCTAAGAAATATTGATATGTGTTTGCTTCCTGCACATCCCCTACTGGAGACCTCACCCACAATCTAGGCGTGTGCCATGACTGGGAATTGAACTGGCAACCCTTTGGTTCACAGGCTAGCACTCACTCTACTGAGTCACACCAGCTAGGGTGTGGAATGGGTCTTCTAGGAGTGACACATAATTTTTTAAAGGATATAGAATTTTTATTTATTTCTTTTTCAAAACTGAAGTCCTAAGGCTTATGAAACCCTGAATTCTGAATTATAGATTTAATTGTTTTTTATTTAATAATTTTTTTAATTTAGTGATATCATTTGATTGGTTTTATTCCAAACAATTTTACAAATCAGTTATTTTATTATCTTATATCCTGTATACTGACTCAATGAAATGTATTTTTTTCTTCAGTTATTTGCAAAGCATAATGTTGTTCTCAAGTCTCACAAACTCATAGTTAGGACTACATTCAAAATCTCCCTAAGCTTTAAACTGATTGTGTAATTATTTAAAACAATATGTGAGAGAACTAATTCCAGAACAAGAAACATACAAGCTTGTTTTTAAACTTATGCTAAAGTTCATTTATAACACAATACTTTATTGAAATGCTTAAAATTAGTATGTTTTCTGATATTATTGTCCAAAAGTTTACTGCTGTGGCCCAGGACTCAGTGTTTTAATTAGTTCACATGTAGATTTTTCCTTAATAATTTTAATAATAATAATGTCAATAATAATAAATATAGCATAGTTTTTCAATCATTATCATCCAATAACAAATTCAGTCTGATGACAATACTTTGCAAGGGTCCTAATAAACAATGAAAAACTTTTTCTTGGTCTGCCATGAATATTGTCACTTAGTAAAAATATCTTTGTGGTGAAGTTATTCTTTACGATACTGTAATGGTGGATATATGGCATTGTGCTTTTGTTTAAACATATAGAACTTTACCACACAAAGAGTGAATCAATGTTTTGAAACTGAAAAAAAAAAAATTAGGAGGTTGGAGGGTTCCAGGAAAGAATGCAGACTGTGATGAGATAATTGACCTATATTATAAACATGTAAAACAAACAAAAAACAAAACAAAACCTCCTGAAGGGGGAGTGAGAAAAGGTTCTGACCTTTGGAAATAACTTAACGCACAATAAACTATATAAGCACTGTATTTTATTTAATAAAGTTGTTTTTAATGAGAGCCTAAGTTAAGAATTTTGATACTTCCATACATGTATACTTGAACTAAACCTGTATGTAAGTTGGTGGCAGATTCATCCATGTGGCTCCCTCTTGTATTTAGGTTTCTTATGGTTACGTTGGAAATTTACAGATAATCAAAGAAAGGAGGCTAAACGTAATCAATGTGGTGGTAGATTAGAGTTGGAGACATCACTAATAACTATAAAGATGATTACATATAGAAATATCTACATATGTGTGCAAATATACACAAATGCATTTTTTCTCTGTCAGCTGAAATCGTCTACAAGAAATAACACTGCAGTATCTATGAGTACACCTTGCACACAGATCTTGGCTTATAATATTATTCTTTATTAAATAAATCAGGGACTTTTTAGGGAAATGGCTAATTCTAGAACTGGGATGGGAAATATCCTATATTTACTTAAAAGATATTATCATGCCAAAAAGTAAGGGTGTTAAAAGAAACCTACAAAATAAGCCCAAAACTCCATTAATGATAATATATTAAAGGTACCACAGGGCCAACTGAAAGGTATCCCAGTGGCCAAGGATAAAACAGTTTGAAGGACAAGACAAATACATAGAATTTATTATAACCCAAAGCCCAAAATAAATATCCATGAGTTCATACTGATATAAATGACTGAATAGTTAAGTATATGTAGGAAAAGAGGCAAATCTCCATGCATATGAATTTTAAATAAAATTATAGATACCTCACCCTAAAGTAGAGAGTATAACTCATATTTTTTAAGTGTGACCTGTACATAGTGATTTCCCTCCAAAGGATAGAATGTGTAAAAGGTGGAAAATGAGTAACTTTTTACTGAAGAAACCTGACAAACTCCACTTCAGCCAGGTGATCAAGGTCAACATCAAAACTTATAAATCATGTTAACAGTATGTATCCTTGAGATAATGTGATAAAAATAGCATTTTATTTTTATCTTCCTTTAAAAAACCTAAAACTCTAGTCAAATTATGAAAAAAATAACTTCTAATAGAAAGACATCTTATACAATGTACCTGACAATACTCCTCAAAACCATCAAGAACATCAGGAATAAGGAAGGTCTAAGAAAATGGTATAGCCAAAAAGCCTAAGGAGACTTGATAATTAAATGTATCAGAGTAGCTTGGATGAGATTCTAGAACAGAAAAATAATTGGTGAAAAATAAGGATCAGTATTATGTCAAATATATATCATATTAACATAAAATGTTAATAATAGGGGAAACTTGGTATTAGCATAATATAGGGACTTTACACACTGTCATCTCATTTGTTTATAAATCAAAAAGTGTTTTAAATGATACAACCTATTAATAAAATGTGGGTGGGACATTATTAATAATATCCATTTTAATATTTATTTATTTAGTGTTTTTAAAACTCCATTTTAATATTTTTAACTTGTACTCAACTATTCTGAGACAGTTCACATAAATACTGATGATTTCTAACATACTTATGAAACTTTTCCTACAATACAATGGGTAATGTTTTGCTTCATATTTATACAAGATATAAACGGCATCATTGGGTTTAACATCTGCAGATACAGCTCCACAAATCTGAGAATTTGGTTATTGGAAATCACTATGGGCAGACATATCAATATTTTAATTGTTATTAAAATTAGTATAAAATTAGAACTAGTTAAGAAAATTAATGTAGTAACAATAAAATGCTTTTCATTTTGAAGTATAAATTATATGTGATATAAAATAATGCTTTACTATTATCATAAATGGTAAACTCCCAACACTAATACTATTAATATCATGGCATACACTGGCAATACTTAAAATGCATCCAAAGCAATAATACCAAAGTAATCCAACCACCACAATAAATACTTTTTAGGAATCAGATTATTTACAATTTGGGGATTTATACTGTATTCATGTCATACTATTACCATATTTAGTCATTAACATATTGAATAACCATTTCTGAAACTGGAAGGTAATTTGTCCTCCTCATTTGGAACTTAATAAAGTAGAAGGCTATTTTTTAATTGGGATGTATTTATCCCTGAAGCCTCTTGATAATCATTTGAATATAATTTTAGGGATTAAAAACTCTTGGTATTTCTTTCAAAGGCAACTGGCTCCTATCTTTCTTACAGCAATGGCAGTCTTTCATCAGACTGGGAGGCTTCATAAACCTTGAACTCTGAGACGGCAGAGTTGAAACCCTGATCTCATAAAGACATACCTTGTTTAATTGCCCTTCATAAGTAGCGCATTTTCTTCAACTTCAAGGCAAGACTAGCAAAGTTTACAACTTGTTGAAAGCTTGATTAACAGTTCTTAGCAATAAAGTATTTTTAATTAAAGTATGTGCATTAATTTTTAGACACAATGATATTGTATGCTTAATAGAATACAGTGAAGTGTAAACCTTACTTTTATATGCACTAGAAAACAAAACTTTTGTAACTTGCTTTATTGCAATATTCACTTTTTGCAGTGTGCCTGTGCTTAACTCTGTGACTTTAGGCAAACAGACTATCTCCTCTCTGCCCCAGTGTGCCTATTGATAATTGGTACTAATAGTGCTATCTACCTGGCCACATGATGAGTGTTAGAAATAAGGTATGTAAAGGGTTGTTATTGCTTAAGTACTCAATGCATTTTAATTATTCATTGTTAATGAATAATTAATGACCATATAGTTTTAGAATTGTTGATGTCATCATTCTCTTAATGGCTAATTATTCATTTTCTTCCATTCTCTTCCCACCCCTTTTCTATAAATGACATTTTCTTCTATCATTTATACCACATAAAGTATTACATAAAATTTAAGGCAATACTTTAACCATATGCTGTTAAAATAAATTAAATAGATGCAATTGAGAATAAACATAAAGATTTTAGTTTAGAAAGCTCAAGAAAGGAGTCAAAATATCTTAATGTCTGAAAAAGCCCCGTGGGATCTGGCCTCTACTTATCCTTGTAATCTTCTTCTATACTCCTGTACTCTAGCCAGCCATCTTGAGGCACTCAAGTAAACCCCTAACTGTTGAACCCCCACTAAAAACAAAGCCTTTACATTGATAATCTCCTCTTCCTGGAGTGCTAAGTGTACACAGATATGTGTGTGAACACATGCTGGCATGCACACACGTGCAAACATTTGTTCTTAATTAATTCCTAATCACTTTGTGTAACATCCTCAAAAATGATTATTTCTGGTGTCTCTGGTTAAGTCAATTTTTCATTATATGCTTTTAGGATGCTTTCTATATTGCCTTTTTTTTGACCATTAACAGTTTCATGTTTCAGTTGTTTTGTGAGATTGATTAAACGTCCACCTCCCACTCTACCATGAAAGCATCCTCCAGGCAGGGATCTACTTTGTTTGGTGCACATCACATATCCTCTGGTGTCTCATCACTGTGTGGCACTTAATAAATCTAAGAAAAACAACACTGGAATAAATGAAAAGACAACTGGCCTCATTAAACTGAAACAACTGTGAAATAGATGGAGGAAAGGTAAAGTATTTCTTTAGACTTCATTTTCCATGTTTTTCAAACAGACTGACATCAATTACTTCCTTTTTTTAGCTTTATTTGATTTTATCTGATTTATTTTTCTCATTCCTTTTGTATTTTTCTTTTTAGTGAATGTATTGGGATAACATTTGTTAATAAAATTATGTAGACTTCAGGGGTACGATTCTATAAGACATCATCTATGTATTGTATTGTGTGTTCACCACACCAAGTCAAGCCTCCTTACATCACCATTTATTCCCCCTATACCATCCTCCACTTCCCCTCTCTCCCCTGGCATTCACCACACTGTTGTCTGTATCCATGAGTTTCATCTCTTTTTTTTCTTATATGCTCAATTCCTACACCCCTACCCAGTCCTCCAACATTGTTTCTTAAGAATGAAACATGAAATACCCCCAAATTAATGCCATCAATTCTTTTTTATTGTATTCTTTCCATTACCATTTATACCCCTGTACCCTATTCTACTTTCATCCATCCACTTACCCCCACCTCTTCGCTGCAATCACTACATTATTGTCCATGTCCATAAGGTTTTTCTTAAAAGATTTTATTATTTATTTTTATAGAGAGGGAAATGGAGGGAGAAAGAGAGGGAAAGAAACATCAATGCATGGTTGCCTCTCACATACCCTCTACTGTGTACCTGTCCCACAACCCAGGCATGTGCCCAGACTGCAAATTGAACTGGCTACTTTATGGTCTGCAGACTGGTGCTCAACAACTGAGCCTCACTAGCCAGGGCTGTTTTTTTTCTTTTTTGTTCAGTCTCTTCACTCCTCCTCCCACAGAGCTGTCAGCTTAATCTCTAAGTATGAATCTGTCTCTACTTTGCCTGTTAGTTCAGTTTTTTCATTAGATACCATGTGTGAGTGAAATAATATGGTATCTGTCCTCCTCTGACTGGCTTATTTTACTCAGTATAATGTTCTCCAGGTGCATCCATGGTGTCCCCAAGAGTAAAATTTTCTTTTCTTTTTTTTAACTGAATAGTATTACATTCTGTAAATGTCCCATAGTTGTTTTATTCACTCATCTACTGATGGACACTTGGGCTGTTTCCATATCTTGACATTGTAAATAACACTGCAATGAACACAGGGGTGCATATATTCTTTCAAATTAATGTTTTGGGTTTCTTTGGATGAATTCCCAGAAGTGGGATCACTGGGTCATAAGAAAGTTCCATTTTAAAGTTTTTGAGGTACCTCTATGTTTTCCACAGTGACTGCACCAGTCTGCATTCCTAGCAACAGTGCACAAGGGTACCCTTTTCTCCACATCTTGGAGAGTATTTTTTGTTTGTTGATTTATTATTGATGATAGTCATTCCGAGAGGTGTGAGGTGATATCTCATTGTGGTTTTATTTTGCATTTCTTTAATGATTAGTGACATTGAGCATCTTTTCATATGTATTTGCTATCTGTCCTCTTTGGAGAAGTGTCTGCTCAATTTTTTTGCCCATTTTAACTGTATTTATTTTTATTTTGTTTTAATTTTTTGGGGGGGTGTTGAGTTATAGAAGTTCTTTATAAATTTTGGGTATTAACCCCTTATCAGATGTATCGGCAAAAATATTCTCCCATTCAGTTAGTTGTCTTTTCATCTTATTGATAGTTTTCTTTGCTGTGAAAAAATTATTTCATCTGATGTAGTCCCATTTGTTTATTTTTTCATTTGTTTCCCTTGCCTGAGGAGATATATCAGAAAAAATATTGCTTGGAGAAATGTTCTAGATTCTACTGCCTGAGCCTTCTTCTAGGATTTTTATGGGTTTGAGTCTAACATTTAAGTCTTTAATCCATTTTGAGTTTATTCTTGTGTGTGGAGAAAAGATGCAATAAAATACAATGTGCTAAAGATAGTTTATTAAACAAATGTCATCAATTCATAAAAGTATCAGAGGGTTAACTTTTTGTTGACTTTTATGGTTAACACAGAGATAAACCCATATTTCTTTTTGTAGCAAAATAATGCAAAATTTGATCCTGCTATGTATTCCTGGAACAACTCAAATTTTAAATGGAACTCATTTAAACCCATTTTTTATGCACTACACTACATTTGAAAATATTTCAAACATAAAGCAAGAGCATTAACCCCTACACACAAAAAAAGTATCAACTGAATACTTTATTACAATTTGCACTATATTATATATATATATATATATATATATATATTGCATTTTCTTTTAAATCTAATAGCTTTTTAAAAGATCATACCACATGCATATCAACAAAATCTTTTAAATCTTTTAATAACCGGCTGGGCCTAGAATAGCATTAAGATAAGAAGCTTCCTTGGGAAATGTTATGGTAATTAAGGTTACTGTAAGTAAAATGGAGTTCAAAGGAAATTAATTTTAAGCTTTGAAAATTCCATGACACCTCGTTTGGTGGCATGCATCCTAAAACTAATCTGATTATTTGATGATAATACCAGTATTGATGTCTTTTTCACTTGATTGTTTTTACTTTGCATCTTAGGGGACTATCTGAAATAAAATTAGGTTTGTCTTTTTTTTTTCTAAAGGCAATTGTACCCACCCTTTGAAGTGAATCAGCCAACCAACTATGTGTCCTCTAGTTATAATTTGAACTTTTTTTTGTTAGTTGAGGGTTTTCTTTTTTTCATTAAACATTATATAAATACCTCCTATATCTGTTAGTATATTGACACTGTTTATATTGCAGTAAAAATAAACTAAATCATAAACCAAATATTTGAAGCTTAGTTCTTCTTTGATATTCAATGTGAATCTGAGCACCTCTCCAGAAGAGAGGTTACCCATATGACCCTTCATTGTATATGTGTACATCTATCTACACATGGAGTCAGGTCAGAGGTAACTGGGAAGCAGGACAAAAACAATTGAATAATTTCACACGAAGGTATAAAACATAGATTCCACTCATATAATTGCTCAGAGCGAATCACATGGCCATATCTTCACAAGTAGGAAGGTATAATTCTCTCATTTGCCTGGAAGTAGAAAGAAATGGTATCTCACGAGAATTTGGGCATTATATGTCACATAGTTTCAGCAATAAAAAAATAGAAATTTTATTCCCTTCTCATTCTCTTCCCAAGTTTAGGTAGACTTCACAGAATACCTTTTTTTAAAAAGATTTTATTTATTTATTTTTAGAGAGGGAAGGGAGGGAGAAAGAGAAAGAGAGAGAAACATCAATGTGCGGTTGCTGGGGGCCGTGGCCTGCAGCCCAGGCATGTGCCCTGAAGAATATCCTCTAATGTCCTTTTCTTGATCTGTTATCTAGTCATAAACTTGATAAAAACATATGGCAATAAGCATATTCTCTACTCTTATGACCAGCACATTTAGAAACTTGATAATTAGTGATGACATCTAGCATATTTTTTCCTCATTTTTGGCCAGTGGTTCTCTTTGTGTACATTATTACCTTCTTGGGGAATATTACCAGTAGTTCTCAGTGTGGAGTTCTAAGTTGTAATTGGGGATATTTATTTTAAATCACCCTTTAAAAGTCCAGTGGAAGTTGTTCATAAGTGACACTTTAAGGAACACTAATCTAGTGGCATGAAATGCTCATGTGCTTACCCACTTGAAAATTAAATTCAGCTGTACTGTTTGATTCCATAAGACAGTTGAGAATTCTAATTAAAAAATAGGATTGGAGGCATCTATAACTGTGTCAGCTGCTCTTCCTCTAATAGATAGTAAAACAAGTAGAAGGAACAGAGAGTTTGGAGACTGACAGATTTGGATTTAAATCATAGTTATTCTACTAACTGGACATGTGACAGTGAGAAAGATGCTAATTTCCTTAACTGGCAGTGTGTCTCATGCTTAAGATCACAGTGCCTACCAAAAAGATTTGTGGAGAGAGTCTAATGAGTTATAATTATAAAGCAATTAGCACATTGATGTTAGTCATACCATTTAATGCTGTTATGTGCCACCAAAGTACCAACTACTGCTTTAAATAAATATGAAAATACATGTTAGAAGCAAAATTTCACAACTTAAATACGAGTAAAGAGAAATAAAGGTACATAGAAAAGTGAGTTATATTATTAGATTATTACATACTTTAAATTATTACATATTAGGTAGGTAGAGTAAATTGTCTGAGGCCACAGAGTTAAGAAATGGATCTGAGTATGGATTTGAGTCCTGGAAGTTGAATTCCATGATGCTAAACAGAGAAAATAGCTGAATATATATGCTAAGTATTTTTTTCTTTTCTTGAAGACTATGGTAAACCACTGAAATAATTTAAGCAGAGAAGTACTGTTATCAGAATTCAATTTCATAAAGAGAATTCCAAGAGTAGTAAAGATAGCTTTTGTTTTATTACACTTGTTTTGAGGGAAATTCTGGAGTCAAGAATTGTTCAAAGGTTATTGCAGCAATTACACAAGAAAAGGAAGAGATCACACTAAGGTATTGATGATAGAGAAATGAAATATTTTTCAAGAGTATAGAATATACATCTTAGAACTAAATAAGTAATTAGATATAAGTTTGTAGGCAGAATAGATATCCAGCTTGGTTCACCAATTTTTTTCTTTTTTTTGTCAACTGGATCACTGGTTTTTACATTCACTATGGTTGAGAAAACCGTTGTAGAACACATAGTAAGGGGAAGGTGATGACTGATTCATATTTGGACATGCTGAGGTTGAGATTTGGTATAATATCCATACCACATCAGTCCAACACAATGTGTGATATATGTTTGGCATTCAAAGAAAGCAATGTTGATTCAAGCTAGGGATTTCATCAATATTTGATGATTAGAATATATTTAAATGAACTTGTCCATAGACAGTGAGTAGAGATAGAAAGGGAAATTGTTATTTTCCAATACTAAATACATAAGTTGTATCTTATGGTTAAAAACCAATACTAATAGTAGGTAAAAAATACTGTGTTTACAGTATCAGGTACCATGTTATCTTCTTTATATGAAATAGCTCTTTCATATTGACTTCAGCTTTATTTAGTAGGCAATTTTTTAAGTTATTTGTTAGAAGAAATTAGGTCTTAGTAGCATTAGGAAACTCCCCAAATGTTACATATCTAAAAAATGAAGAAGTTGAAGTTCAAATTCAAGCATTTTTGGTGCGTGTGTTATCCAGTTAACATTAGTTATCCTGCATCCAAATAACCACAGAAAAGAGTAAGGAAAAATAGGAACTGCAAGAATTTATACCAAATAGAAATAAAGTGTCTACAAATCTTGATGAGATTGAACAGTGGTAGAGTTTTGAAGTTAGATGAAGGATAGCAATTGTAGCTTGAAAGTAGGACTTAAGAGAGAGAACAGTTCAGGAATTGAGAAACCTGAGGGTGTGGTATTGAGAATGAGTGGCTGAAGTGGAACAGAACTGAAGGTAAATTGAATACAGAAAGAAATAGAACAGTCTATGTTGCTAAATGCTATATGCACAGAATTAAGGACAGGGCAAATGCTGAGTTTCTCAGAGAAAGAGACTGATGTGAGTTTTATTATCTTCAGAGAATTGGAAGAAAGTATGGATCTATGAGGTGAGGATACAATGGAGATAAAGCAAGCATTATGTAATATATTATTGAATTTTCAAATCCCTTATATCTCTCATTTAAGTGTTCAAGCCAGCATTACTCCCCCCGCCCCTTCTTTTGACAGGGCAAGGAAAGGAAGGAAGGAAGGAAGGAAGGAAGGAAGGAAGGAAGGAAGGAAGGAAGGAAGAAGGAGGGAACTGCCAAAGAAGTCAAGTTGATTTTCTTTCTATGCATTTTATTCTAGTTTTCTTCAAGTTGATTCTTTTTTATGCATTTGATTCTATAGTTTTCTTCTCCAACATTCCCAGCCTTTGCTGACCTTCTGCTTTTGAGAATTTTCTGAGACTCTAGAGTTATCTATCTAACCTGATCTTGGGGTATTTAACCCACTGGCTTTATTTAATATGCTCTGACTCAAAGCTAATCTTGATCCTGCTTATTGTGGACTTCTAGCTACCTTACTGAGCAAGATTCACTGCATTCTGGCAACTTTCTGCTCCTTTAGAATTCTTGGTCCTGACTTGCATATCTTCTTGATACTTCTTGTGAGGTTCTGGGTTGCCTAAGTAGGATGTGAGTGAAAATTTCATGTTTTTCTGGCTAGAAGTAAGATATCTGTCTGCTTGTTCTGGGTTAGAGGAAAACTGTACAAAGGCAGAACCTACAATACTATAAAGCTGAAACATTTCAATAATAAAGTGCCAACTAAGCCTTATGTGATTTCAGTCTACTTCCCTAATAATATATATATATATATATATATATATATATATATATATATATATATATATTTTCCTAAATAGATTTACTGATATGCTATGGGGGATAAATAGTTCTGATTTAGCATGACAGAATTTTAGATTTGCAGCTCAGTGGGGCTTAGACTTTTATAAGCCTCTTTCATTATGAAATTAATTATTTAAATAATTACAACAATGTAAATGAACCATCACCTCAAAATAGAATCCAATTTACTTCCTGCTAGTCCCCTAAGGGTCCTTTTGCTGTAGTTCAGTGTAGCCATGTCATGGATCCAATTCACCAATTTGCATTTCTGACTTTATGGATTAAGCACTGCAGGGGCTGTAATGTCCTAACTACCTTTGTTTCTCCTTCTTCTCTAGTGCCATGTTAGTATTTTACCAACAACTGACAAGGTTTGGTGGGGGGCAGGAGGTGAGAACAGCATGTCTGCAGAGTAATTCAAGTTAAATATATGTACATTTAATTATTTATACTTGGATTTACATATTGTAATTTGGAGTTCTGGAAAGGCATTAGAATCTGTTTATTGCTAACAGCATGGCACTTGGGTTTTCAGAGTAGAGTTGATATGGGGCTAATGAGATTTAGTGTCGAATATTTGGCTTTGCCTGCCTGAAATTGCTTTCTTCACTCTCTCAATAAGTAGTGTAATTTTCTTCAGTTCCTTATCTCAAGGAAATGGTTTTAAACTGAAACCCTTAATGCTACTACATGATTAAAGAAATAAGTTTTGAAATATGTAACAAGATTCTATACTTGTTAAAATCTTAGAAGAAGCAGAGCAAAGTAAATACTTGACTTTATTTGTGTGTATTGAGGGGTATTGAAAAGAAAAAAGCAGTGTGATAGATAAAAAATAAAACATACTTTCAGAAAACTTACTTATATAGTATATAGCTAAGGAAAAATGTAGCCTGATATGAATCAATCTAAATATGTGATATCCAGTAACTACAGGGAAAAGTAAAACCATGATGAACTATTTTTTACTAACTTCTTTAAATAGTTTAGGTAGTTAAGCTAATAATCATATAATATAAATCAGACTACGAAAGTTATGAAATAGATTTTATAGGGAGAGGGAATATTCTTGGAAATGACCAAGAAAATGATGGATTTGTTGTGGTTCCACATTGGTGAAACTCACAAGATCAGACTAAACTCCATGAGAATTGAAATAGTTTGGCAGTGGAAGTTAGAGTGAGTCTGAAATGGTCAGGTTAAAGGCACAAAAGTAGGCTTGACTTATTTTTTTAAATAATGTTTGACTTCTAACCAAGATGGAGGAGTAGGTAGATTTGTTTCACTTCTTGCACAATCAAAAGAAGGAATTTAACAACCAATTTAAAAACAAAAAATAACCAGAACTGCCAGAAAATCAAAATGCATGGAAGTGTGACAACCAAGGAGTTAAGGAAGAAATATTCATCCAGGCTGGTAGGAGGGGTTGAGATGGGCAGTCTGGGCAGAGAGGATGTGCAGAAAAGTGGCAGTGGGCAGTCCCACATTTGTGAGCAGATAAATTGGGAGGAACAATTGGGGAGTGAGACAGACCACCCAACCCAGGGTTCTAGCACCAGGCTAGAAAGCTTCAGAACCTCTGGCTATAAAAACCTGTGGTGATTGTGGCAGTATGAAACTCTGTCAGCCTCATAGGATAGTCTGTCGTAGGGGCCCATAGGATCCTAGAATGCACAGAAGCCCACCCACCCAGAAATCAGCATCAGAGGGGTGCAACTCACTTTGGGTAGTGGAGAAAGTGACTGAAAGTAGGGGGAGAGCCAAGTAAGCACTATTATTCCCTCTCTCATACATAGCACCACAACTCAATTAAATGGGCTTCCCACTCTGACAAATACCTAAGACTCCTCCCCTTACAACGTAACAGGTACAATGAAACAAAACAAAACAAACAAAAAAATATGGCCCAAATGAAAGAACAGATCAAAACTCCAGAAAAAGAACTAAGCGATGAGGAGATAGTGAACCTATCAAATGCAGAGTTCAAAACACTGGTAATCAGGTTGCTCACAGAAATGATTGAGTATAGACTCAAAATAAAGGAAGAAGTGAATGCTATATGAAGGAAAATATACAGGGAACCAATAGTGAACAGAAGGAAACCAGTGCTCCGGCCTGCAGAGCAGTCAACAAGGGTCCTGAGCCTACCTGAAGCGGATGAATAGGGGTGGGAACAAGAGGCGCGAAGAATGGCAGCAAGACAAAGGGTTCTGTTCGAGCTGCAAACTTTTATTTAAACGGTGGGGGTTATATAGGGACGGGAAAAGGGAAGCTGCTCTGATAGGCTGTCCCGTGCGTGTTCACCTCGTGCCCTTGTTAGTGATTGATCAGTCAGGTGCGTGATCAGTACCTTGATTGGTCAGTCAGGTGCGTGATCAGTACCTTGATTGGTCGCTGGTTCGCGTGCTCTGTGGATGCCCCCAGGGGGCAATGCTGGTGGCTCAGACCGCGATATGCTGTCTTGCTGACGGCATCAGCAAGCTAAGGCCCCAACAAACCAGGACTCAAATCAATGATTTAGACCAGAAGAAAAAAATAAACATTTAACTGGAACAGAATGAAGAAACAAGAATTCAAATAAATGAGGAGAGGCTTAGGAACCCCCAGGACATCTTTAAATGTTCCAACATCCAAATCATAGGAGTGCCAGAAGGAGAAAAAGAAGAGCAAGAAATGGAAAACTTATTTGAAAAAGTAATGAAGGAGAACTTCTCCAATCTGGAAAAGGAAATAGACTTCCAGGAATTCCAGGAAGCTCAGAAAGTCCCAAAGAAGGTGGACCCAA